>PVIC010022852.1:0-27306 GCA_004025085.1 Thryonomys swinderianus
TGAGTTGCAGGTGTCAGGTATTTTGTTCCAGCGATTGGCAACTAATATACTGCATTAAAGGATTCATGTGGGGTCTTAGCAGAGTCCTTCCGCACAATATCAGGAGTAGTTATGTGGGAGAATCTGTGGACTGTCTTCTCTAAATCTACTTCCTCTTCTTCCTGAGAATACCAAAGACGACATTTTCCAGCTTCCACTGCAGTTAGTGGTCACATGACACATGAGTTATGCCATTCTGGCCACAGTTTTTAAGACGTGTTTCCTTCCCCCTCTATTTTCTTTCCTTTCTGCAAGAAGCTCTAGAGGATTATGGATCAAACTATGAAAGTAGCCTGGGTCCCTGAGAAAACAGCCTTCCAACTAGCAAGAGTGACCTTAGGTGGCAAGTGAATGGTAGCCAGGGAATATGTTCCTGTTAAGTCACTGAGATTTGGGACCGTTTATTTACAATATCACAATGTAGCTACCAAGTGTGGTCCATGAACTGTGTTGAATTATGAAAAATTTATTTTTGAAAAAGTATCTCGTGCTTTTAATTTGCATTATTCTGGGCTATGATAGCCTTTTATATGTATATTTTTTTTGAGACAGGGTCTCACTTTGTAGTTCAGGCTGGCCCTGAGCTTACTATGTAGCCCAGGCAAGCCTCAAACTCAGCAATCCTCCTGCCTCTGCCTCCTGAGTGCTGGGAAGACAGGCGTGAACCACCATGCCCGGCACTGTGGGATGTGGTACTGATTGCTGGTGGGCGTGAGTCACTGCACCCAGCATTGTATGTGGTTACCGGGGATTGAACTTGGGGCCTTGCACTTGCGAGGCAGGCACTGGAACCACTGAGCTAAATCTCTGGCCCCTAGGCTTTTATATTTTTGATTAGCACATGTTCATGGTACACAATCATCACAATCCTCACGGGGAGCTGATACATGCACATAAGACATTTCAGGTTTTTCTTTTCAATCCTCTTTCCCTCCTCTCCATCCTCCTCATTCCACCTGTTAGTCTCCTTCCTATATGCAAAAGATGTATCTACCATTGTCTACTACGTGTATTTTTGTTTTGCTTTGTTTATATTTTGGGTTTCTCAGAAAAGAAACTATGAGACCTTTCTGTTGTGTATATAATTTATTTCACTTAACGTTATGGTCTAAAGGGTCATCCATTTTCCTATGTACTTAATATTGTACATCTTCATGGTGCAATGGTACTACATTGTGCATAAATATTACATTTTCTTTGTTCATCTATTGGTGGACCTACAGAATGCCTCCAAGATTTAGTTACCATGAATTGTGCTGCTATAAACTTGAGCATGCATGTATCACTGTAATATAATATCTTTAATTCTTTGGGGAAGATGCTCAGGTGGAGACTAACTGGGTCAAATGGAATTTTAGCTTATTGAGGAATTTCTATAATGGTTCTAATAGTTTACATCCCTAAAAATAATGTAGAAGGGTTCCTTTTTCCTGACACCCTTGCTAGTATTTATTATTTGACTTCTTGATAATAACCATTATTTCTAGGGTAAGATGGAATCTCAGTGTTTAGCAATGTTGAACATTTCTTTATGTATTAGCCATTGTACTGACTATTCTATCAAGTGTCTATTAGTTTCACTTGCCCTTTTTGATCTGTTCCTTTATTTTGGGACTAATTTTTCTGGGTTCTTTGTATATAAATATTCCTCATTTAACGACCTACCTGGTTAAGGACTTTGCACTTATGACTGAGGTAAACTGTTCAAACTTATGGCCTGCTGCTCAGACTTATAATTCTGGTATGATGCACTATATTTACTGCTTTGCATACATCAAGACATCTCTACATCCTTGGATGAATCCTTCTTAGAGGTCATAATGTATAATCTTTTTGATGGTTTATGGCACTGTTCGCCAATATTTTGTTGACAGTTTTGCATCTACATTCATTAAAGAGATTGTCCAATAGTTCTCTTTTATTGTTTGGAAACTTTGCTGGTTTTAGAATCAGGCTAATGCTAGCTTTGAAAAATGACTTTAGGAGTACTCCTTCTCTTTTGATTTCATTAGAGTTTGAGAAGTATCAGTTTTAGATCTTCCCTAAAGTTCCAGAAGTAGGTACTGAATTCACTTTGACCTGGGTTTTTTTTTTTAACTTCTTCAATTTCATTATCTGATGTTGGATTATCAGGGTTTTTATATCTTCTTGGCTCAGCTTTGGTATTTCATGTGTATCTAGGAATCCATTTCTTCTCAGTTTTCCATTTCACCGGAGTTCAGGTTCTTAATGTAGTTACTAATAGTTTTCTGGATTTTGACAGTATCCCTTGTGATTTCACCTTTTTCACTTCTGATTGCATTTATTTTGTGCTTTCTTTCCCTTTTGTGGGGAAAAAAGTGGATAGTGATGTTACCTTTTCAAAGAACCAGTTCTTTAATACACTTATTCTTTGTAATTTTTTAGACTCAGTTTCATTAACTCCTGCTTTGATCTTCATAATTTCCTTCCTTGTACAGCTTTGGATTTGGATTGTTCCATTTTTCTAGGACCTTGAGGTGCATCATTTCTATATTTGGATTTGCTCTCTTTTTAATGGTATGAGCATTCAGATATAATATTCTTAGGACTGCTCTCATTATGTCCCACAGGTTCTGATATGCTGTACTGGAATTATCATTTGATTCTAGAAAGAATCTAATTTCTTCCTTAATTTCTTTTGTGACTCATTCATTATTCAAGAGGGTATTGTTTAATTTTCATAGAATTGATTAATTTTTATGGTTTCTTTTCCCACTGATTCCTAATTTCACTTCACCATGATCTCATAATATGCCTGGATTTTAATTCATTTACACTTAAGTAAATATGTTTTATGGGCTAGCATATTCATGATCCATGTTGGAGAAAGTCTTATGTGCTGCTGAGAAGTTGCTGTTGGGTGGAACACTCTGCAGATATCTATTAAGTCTGTTTGCATGAGGTTTGGTTCAGCCTTGATATTTGTTATTCTTTTGACTAGCATTTGTGATGTACTTACGACAGTAAACTGCTGAGATCTCCCTTATAATTAAGGTTTGTGTTTAGAAGTCAGCAGTAGCTCCAATGGGTTCACCTTTATAATCAATTCATTGCTTTTATTTAACTGTGTTTATTTAAGATTCTGTCCCTGTGCTGGACTTCTGGAATTTTGTCTATGATGTAATGTGGAGAGGTTCTTTTCTGATTATGGCTATTAGTGGTCTATATGCCTTGATTAACTGTATTTTTCAAAATATATTTGGAAAGTTTTGTGCTAGATTTTGCTGACTGGGGCTTTTTATGTCATTTGTGCTATCTTTTCACTTATTCCAAGTAATGTTATTCTTTGTGTCATCCAGCATCTGGTGGATCCATTTTTAATATTATCTTATTGTTTTAGAGTTATCACTAAGTAACTGGACTTTTTGAAAGCACTCCTGTCTTCTAATTTTCATATTCTGTCTGCACACTGGATGCTTCTGCTGTCCATACTTTTGATATAATTTTTAAGCCTCTGGAGTTTTTTGGAATCTTTACTTGGACTCTAATTCTCTGCTAAAACTGATTATGCATGGGTTCTACATTTTGTTTATCTCAGCTAGCTTTTTTTTAGTGTCTTCTGTAATCTTATTGTTCTATTATATTCATTATCAGATTAATTATATCTTCCATGACTGAGGACCTTTATGATCTGTTTATTAATCTCTGCTGTCAACTTTTTGAATAATTTGAATGTGTTACTTTTTCTTTCCTTCTCCTCAATGCTCCATGGATAGATAGATCAGCTTTTGGGGAGTTGAGGCTTTTGGAAGGCATTTTGTTGTCTTGTCTTCTCGTATTTCTTTTTTTTTTTTTTTTTTTTGAGACAGGGTCTCGCTTTGTAGTTCAGGCTGGCTCTGAGCTCACTATGTAGCCTAGGCAAGCCTTGAGCTCAGCAATCCTCCTGTCTCTGCCTCCCGAGTGCTGGGATGACAGGCGTGAGCCACCACGCCCGGCACTGTGGTATGTGGTATTGATTGCTGATGGGCTTAAGTCTCCACGCCCAGCATTGTATGTGGTTACCGGGATCGAACTCAGGACCTTGTGCTTGTGAGGCAGGCACCGGCACCACTGAGCTAACCCTCCGGCCCTTCTTTTTTGTTTATCTTTAGGTTTGTGTACACTAAGAGTGGAAAGACTTTGTTGCCTATACGGAGATCTCTTTAGTTAGTCTGCTTTTTAGTGGTGCTTCCTGGGCATGGCTAACTAGAGTCCTTTGCCTCTGTCTCAAGTATCAACCACCTCTTTCAATATAAAGTATAACTGCTTCTGTACTCAGTTCTCTGAGACTGAACTGTAGTACTTTTAATGTCACAAAGGTAATACAGGTATTGACACACAGAGAATACCTGCTAATAGCAACAACTATGACCCTGCAGATATTAAGTAAATCAGCAATTGTAATATCATTCAAGATAAACTAGGTATTAGCATACCATAAGAGCCTATAATGTACTATCCTTAACCTTAGAAATCTATAATTATTATATAAACATTAAGAAAAATCAAATATTGACATACAGCTAGTATCTACTAAATGTAATAACTATACCTCTAATAATGATAGAAAATGACTCAATGGAGTTAACTATCTAGAGACTGATAAAGTTAATGATTATACCATTAAAAATATAGGGGTTAGGAATGGAAGAATACAAGAAGAAGAATTTAATAATTAAGCAATGGGAGATAAGAAGGATATTTATAGAATTAGATAAAAAACAATGAGAAATACAAAAGAAAAAAGAAATAAACAATTAAAACAGAAAATATTACAAGGAGAAAGAAGAAAAGGTATGAGAAGAAAAATAAGGATGAAAGAAAATTCCCCAATAAATCAGTGGTAATGAAAGAGGAAAAAAAATGAGTCAAAAAAAGAAAAAAATTTTCTTATTTTTGAATGAGTAGTTTTCTCATCCACATTTTTCAAGTTCAACAAGTCACTGTTTTTTACATCTAGCTTTATGGCCTGTGAGTTTGTGAGTTACCTCTCTTACTACTGAGACACTCTGTTTACCCCAGGCCTTGGCGATGTCTGCTCTACAATGTGACCCTGCTTACATTGTAGATGGTGAAGATCATCAGACCTCAGATCTGTGCTAAAATGTATGCAGCAGGGCAAGGGTTTAAGTACTTAATGCAGGCACTTTCAAACCCAACCCTTTGTGAATGTACCTCAAGCAATCTGATTGCACCTGACTTTTCACTCTGGGGCAGGGTCTATGTCTTTCCTGGCCTGAGTTTAAACTTTGCAGGGGATCTCCTTCTAGCCAGCTCCTTGTCCACAGGTTTTTCACCCAGTCACTGTGGAAGGGCAATGCTGAGAGTTCTGAAGTGAAGTTTTTTATTTTTCTGAGTCCTAGATTTAAATAATCAACCCTTTCCTGAAATGCTTCCTGATTAAGGACTCTGGTACTATGGAGAGTATCCACAACTTAAATCCCTTAACGGATGTTGCCTGCCATGTGAAAGGAGTCTCTTTGGAGCACAATCCCACAGTGCTTTTGAAGTTTACAACAGCCACGGGTTCTGTCATTTCCCTGGACTTCTCAGCTCTTGGTATTTACATTGTGCCTCAGGAGTGAAGTTACCATCCTGCAAGCTGCAAGCCAGGGAGAGTCCAGATTGTTTCCTTCTTTTCTTTGAGCTGTGGACCATTTCTTCAACTTCTTTATAGCTTCTAATTTTTCTATCAATTCCTGGTAGGGTACTTTTCTTTTTTTCCCTCTTTTTTCTTTTCTTTTCTTAGTCAAGTTGTTATTTTCCAGTGTCTGGATTTGAGATCTTAGGCTGAATTTTGCTGGAGATTACCACTACCATTTTCCCTGATTCCCAGAAGAGTTTACTAGTAGTACAAGAGCAACAGAAATATAGAAACTTAAAAGTAAACCTTAAGACAATTTTATAATACTTTGATACTCATCTGAATGTGATGCATGAATTCATCTCCTTGAATAGGGAACTATTCTCTGTACTCCTTGAGTACTGAGAAACTGTTGTAATTACATGTAGTGAGTGGGATCACAAACTGCTTTTTAGTATACGTGCTGCTGAAACGAGCACACAAACCGCTTTTTGATATATTGAAAATAAAAGAAAAACTTACTACTGCGGTGTGAGGTAAACACTAGACTAGCCTACTATAACAAATAAAAGCCAAACAGCTGCAGGCCAACTTTTCTGCCGTGCCAACTACATTAGCCATCCACTGAGACAAAACCTGTTAATTCTACCTCTCAAACATTTACTGAATATATTTTGTATTCCTGTAGCCCCAGTCTTAGGTCAGGTCCAAATTCTCACAATTGATGGTGCAACCTCTCTACCTCTTTTCCTTCTAATGTCCTCTTTCCCCCTAAATTGTCAGGCTGATTCCTCTGAATGGAAATCTACCAAAGCATGCCCTACCTACAACCCTCCAGTTTCCACTGCTCCTTGACTTGCAATCAAATATTAACTAAACATTTAACCTTATCAGTAGATACTCTCTCCCTTGCATATCATGCTCCAGTGACAGTTGAAATTTTATAAATGTGTCACACTGAGTCATGCCTCTGTGCACTTGGGCATGTTCTTCTTTCTGCCTGGAGTCTCTTTCTTTCTTCTAAGATCCATGGAAGAAAAACTTCTCATTCTTTAAAACCAGGTGAAGTTTCAGAGATCACTTCTGAATAATTTCTCCTAGATAGAATTAAGAACCCCTCTAAAAAATATCTGACACCCACACCTTAAGGGAATAGAGGGTTATTGGCTCACGTTTTTGTTTACAGGAAAGATAGCATGGCAGAGGGGCATGAGAGCTGCACGTGGCATGGTGAATAGGAAGCAGAAAGTCAAAGGAGAAGTCAAGAAGAGAGATACAACCTTCTGAGTCATACCCAGTTACCAGCCTCTTTTATTCAGACTCTAATTCCTAATTGCAACTTAGCTATGATACCTCTATAATTCCGTCATCTTCCCATCAACATCCCACCTATGATGCCATGAGGTTTTAGAGGGGTACCAAGATACAATACTAGGCAGGTGTTAGCTATACCTTGTACATTCTTTTATTATTCTGTTTGTCTATGTTTTCATTTTCTTTATTTCTTTCTGCTAAGCTTTATAAGCATAGCAATGGGAATGGAGTTTTGCCCATGGAAGGCAATTGAGAAATGTTGAATGGATAAATGAATGAACAATAAGCAAAATCTATATATAAAGATGCTGACTCAAAGTAACTTTGCCTTTGTCTTCACTCTTGCTATTAGAAACTTTTTATCTTAACAACTTTCTTATAATTTGCAATGTAAATGCAACAACATAGGTAATATTGCTAACATAAGACTGATGAAAAGATAACAATAACTGGAAATCAGTCTTCCATGTCATTTTTGTTCCCTTTCATTCTTTGGAATTTTGAAGGCATTAAGCAAGCTTTTAGTAACACTGCATTAGTGAGTTTCTTTTCAAGTTTTTGAAATTTCTTCTTTCCTTTGCCCATGCCTCCCCCCAAAGTCTACCTGCAGGAAGAAATAATGAAGGCATTCCCCAGCCAAGTGGCAGACAGGAAACCATCTGAATTAACCCATACATTTCACAACAGTTCTTTTTTTAGTACAATCCAAAACCTCCTCATCACCTTTCTGGATATTCTTTTGCAATCCACAAGGTAAATAATTTTTATGCTCATAAGTTAACAAACATATAATACAAACTTGAGCACATACCAGATTCAAGAACACACTTTGAAATCAGGGGTAATAAACCAAATAAGTTATATATCTGAAAAGAGATTCATAAACATTTTAAATGAAAGGAGGTCATGGGATCTCTTGGCTAACAAAGGGACTTATTCTCAAAGGAATAAAATACTAAGAGTATTTTTTTGTTGTTTATTGTACTTTGTCTTGCTGTTAGATGGCTCTGAACCACAAATGGTAGTTGCAGAGCAATGATGCATGTAGTTTAAGTCAGCAGGAATGTGTTAAAGGTTCAGGAAACATGATATGTGATCAGTGGCTGGCTTTCTCAGTATCACTCTGCCCATGGATGTATGGATACACATCCTTTTATCTGTATAGTCTTGGGGCTCTAATTATACCTTTCCAAGGAAGACAGTTACTCACTATCACCTTAAGAGACACTTGAAGGTGACAAGGTGAAAAAGGTAGGAGGGTCTTCGTCACAGGAATAGCGAGCCACAGCTTGAGTGAAGGAGAGACCTACACATACTGCAATGGACAGCAGTGAGCAGTTTTCCAGTTTGTACTCGTGGCCCACTGAGTAGGGTTAGGGGGATATGTTTTGCTTCTCCAAATGGTTCTTCAATATTTTTGTGTGACCCTGAGCTAGCTGTGTATTTACCACCTGGTTTTTAAGCTGCAGCTAACACCAGCCTGTGTGAAATTCTCTCCAGACTTTCTGAACTCTTATGTGGTCTCCAAAACGCACAAGACTCAGCTATATTGTTTTAGTTGTAAAGACACAATGAAGAAAACATTTTTCTTTTTGATACTAGAAATGGAACCTAACACTTTTGCATTGAGCTAGATACCAAACACTTTTTAATGTTTCATTTTGAGACAGGATCTTGCAAGTTTCCAAGTTGCCCAGGCTGGGATCAAACTTGAATTCTTCCTTCCTCAGCCTTACCAACCACGGGGGTTAGATGCACCAGCCACCTTTCCTGCCTTCTACAAAAATTTAATAAAGTTACCTTTGGTTATTTGTGTCAGTATCTTAAAAATTGAATGTTATAAATCAAGGTGACATTTACATCACAGATTACTGAATATTCTTCTCAAAGTACATGCTATATTTTAAAATTGTCAACTTTTAAAATCGATTGTATTTACATTATATACATGCTGTGATCAGTCAACATTGAGAATTTGTATCACTACATGACACAACTTAATTTTCATTTTTTCCCATTTCCCTTCCCCCTCAAATCCCTACCCCTATACACATAAACTTTCCTTTTTTTAACCGTCATATTTCTTTCCTTTCTTACTCTCACTCCTCTGTTCCTTTTGAATATTTTCTTACAATTTCACAATACCTAGCATACATTTTAGAATTCATTTACACCTACAGTTCCTCATACCAGAGAAAAGATATGGTATTTATACATTGTGTCCCATTTATTTCATTTATGAGTATGTCCTCAAGGTATGTCGATCTGATTATAAAGGACTCAAGTTTATCATTCTTTATGGCTGAGTAATACTCCATTTCAGAAAAAAACCCCACATAATCTTTATCCCGTCTCCAGTTGATGGGCATTTGGGTTGTTTCCAAAATTTGGCTATCAAAAACTGAGCTCCTAATAACATGGGTTCACATATGTTGCTGTGATACAAATCTTTTAATTCGTGTATGCACCTAGCAGGAGAAAAGCAGAGTCAAGTGGGATCTCTGATCCTAGCTTGTATGTTTAATTTTTATGTTTATGTTTATTGGTACATTGTACATACTCATCATCATCATCATACTCAATATTGGGAATTTGCACCCAGTATATGATTCAATTTTAATTCTCATTTTTTCCCATTCCTCAGGAATCTCCACACTGATCTCCACAGTGGTCGCACCAACATTTGCAGCAACAATGTAGAAGAGTTCCTTTCTTCCTCTAGCCTCACCAGCATTTGTTGTTCATTGTTTTCATCATAGCAGCCATTCATTGTGGAGTGAGACAGAATCTCAATGTTGTTTTCATCTGTATCTCTCAAATGACCAGCGATATTGAACATTTCTTCATGTGTTTCTTAGCTGCTTTTACTTCTTCCTCTGAAAAATATCTGTCCATTTCAGATGCCCATTTTTGAATTGGGTTTTTTAATTTGGAGGGGGGAGGCTGACGTTTTAAAAGCTCTTGATATACCCTAGATATTAGCCCTTTTCTGAGAAACAGCTGGCAAAAATTTTTTCCCCATATTGTTAGTTGTTTTTTTCACTCTGCTGCTGGTTTCTCTTGCTATGCAGAAGCTTTTTAATAAGATTAGATCCCAGTCATTGATTCTTTCTGCTAGTTCCTGTGCTGCTGAGGTTTTGTTCATAAAGTCTTTCCCTAAGCCAGTATCTCTAAGAGTTCTACCTCACCTGTTTTGTAGCAGGTTTAATGTTTCTGTTTTAATATTTAGGCCTCTAATCCACTTTGATTTTAGTTTAGTACATGGTGAAAGACATAGATCTAGCTTTAGTCTTTGGCAGGGTGAAACCCTACCATGTCCTTGTTGCCTAGAATTGCTTTTGCTATTCTAGGTTTCTTGTGGTTCCAAATGAAGTTTTGGATTGCTTTCTCTAGATCTGTGAAATATGTTGTTGGGATTTCAATTGGGATAGCATTGAATCTATATATTAGTTGTGGGAGTATAGTCATTTTGATGATATTGGTTCTTACTAGTCAGGAATAAGGGATGTCTTTTCATTTTCTGACATCCTCTTCAATCTTCTTTTTCTCCCTGAGGTTTAGCATTAGATTATTTGAATTTGCTCTGTTTTCCTGGTGTAGGTGTTCACTGCTATGAATTTCCCTCAGAGAATTGCTCTCATTTTGTCCCATGAATTCCTGTATGTTGTACTGGGATTATCATGTAACTGTATAAACTGTTAAATTTCTTCTTTAACTTCTTATGTGACTCACTGGTTGCTCAGAAGAGTGTTGGTCAGTTTCCATGTGTTTGTGAGGATCCTGGAATTTTTCTTGCTATTGAGCTTCAATTTCAAGGCACTGTGGCATAATAGTATACAAATGATAACTTCAATTCATTTGCATTTACTTAAACATGCTCTATGAACTGGTACGTGTTCTATTTTGGAGAATGACCTGTGACCATCTAACAATAATGTATATTCTGACTTTGTAGGGTGAAATACTCTGTAGGCATCTATTAAGTCCATCTGTTTAAAAGACTGGTTTAGTTCAAGTATTTCCTCATTTTTTTTTATCCAGTCAATCTATCTATTTGTGACAATGGAGTAGTGAAGTCCCCTACTAATATTGTATTAGTTCATATCTATCTTTTCATGTTCATTAATATTTTATACAGTAAGTGCACTAGAATTTGGTGCATAAATATTTATATGTGCCATTTCTTTCTCTTGGACTGTTCCTTGTATGAGGATGTAGTGTCCTTTTTCATCTCTCTTAATCATTTTTGGCTTGAAATATACTTTGTCTGCAAATAGGACAACCACTCTTGCTTTTTTTGTGGTTTCCTGCAGCATGGAGAATTGTTTTCCAGTCTATGGATTTCTTTCTGAATTTGGTGTGTTTCTTCTATACAGCATACTGTAGGATCTTGCTTCTTAAACCATTATGCCAGTCTGTCTTTTAATTGGCACAATAAGGCCATTAATGGTGATAATTGATATGGGCTGATTTAGTATATGTGCTGCCGAAGTGAGCACAATATGGGCTGATTTAGAGCTGTCATGATGTTTTCCTGTTCTTGGCTCTTTTTATTCTTTGTTTTCCCTCTTCCCATTCAGTTTCTTGCCTTGCCCAATGAGTTCACTCTGCTGGGTCTCATGGGTTTGTGACATTCATTGTCTTTTACTAAGATGTTCTTTAGAATTTTTTGGCATACAGGTTTTGTATCGTGAATTTTTCAGGTGTTCTTTGCCATGGAAGTATCTTATTTCCCCAACAGTTTTGAAAGATATCTTTGCAGGATACATTAATCTAGATTAGTGGTTGTTTTCCTGCAAGGATTGAAACACTTCACTCCAGGTTCTCCTTGCCTTGAGTGTTTGTGTTGAAAAGTCTGCTGTGATCCTAACAAGCTTCCCTTTGTGTGTGGTTTTTATCTTTTCTCTGTTTTCACTATTTCATTCTTCTGTTGAATATCTGGAATCTTGATAATTATATGCTAGATGCAGATTTTTTTTGTATCACAGCCTCTTGAAGTCCTGTATGCCTCACTTATCTGTGTATCAAGTTCTTTTCCTTTTCCTGTGAAGTTTTCTGCCATTAGATCTGTGAACAGATTTTTAAAAAACATATCTTCTGCACTGCCTCCTGCTTCTTCAGTGACTCCAGTCAGTCTTATGTTATTCTTCTTTGTATCATCTAGGAGCTGCTGCATTGATTTCTCATGGTGCCTCACCATTTTCCATAAATTATTGCTTTGCTGTTCACTGGCTGGAATCCTATCTTCTAGGTCTGAAATTTGGTCCTTACACTCATTCATCCTATTTTTCAAACTTTTGTTGGAGTTTTTAATCTCCTGGAACTCTGTTTGAAGCTTTTTAACAGGTTCCATTGCTTTTGTAATCTGAGATTCTAGCATATTCCTGAACTCTTTTTAATCGTATCTTTCACTATGAACAGTATCTGTTTTTTAGTATATATGCTGCGAAAATGAGCACGGTATCTGTTTTTTATCTCAGAGATTATTTCTGATTTCCATTTCACTAGATCTTCTTTTGTTACCATCTCAGAGAGTCCTGGTGATTGAGCTTTAGTTTGCTCAATTTCCCTTTTTGCTAGATTACCCTGTGGTGGTGATCTTTGCATCTGGGTTTTAAAATTTTTTTCACTTCTACTCCTTTGTCATTACCGATGTTATTGGTTTAATTCCTTGGCTGGTTTCTAGGTAATGTTTGTTGCAAGTCTCTTCCTAATATTTGGAACCCTTTGGAGATGGTTACTTCCTGGGTTATCCTTCTTGGGTCTGTAATGGTCCTTAAACAATCTCACTTCTCCCACACCTTGAAAGGTACTTAAATAGAACAATAATATCACCTTGGTTGAAATAATGCATTAAGTATCCCCAACAGTATGAAACACAGCACAGGAAATGATAAACCATGGCAAACGCTTTCCAGAAAATAGAAAAAGAGGGGAAAAGTGAAGAAAAAGGGGCAAAAAAGAGTAAAAAAAGAAAAAAAATTCCAATGCCAAAAGCCCTTCAAAGCATAGACCTGCTGTCTCTCATAGATAGTATGGGCAGTATCACACAGATTAATTAGTCACAGGGAAATAGCCATAGTCCACTATAGAACAATCTGACTTCTGGCTACAGTGACTGCCTGAGTTCAGCTAAGCTCCTGCAGAGTTTAAAGAGAAGCCACCCTTCTTTCCCTGAAGTGAGTCCAGGGTCCTGTAGGTGGCACTGGCCCCAGCAACTAACCAATGGTTGTCTTCATTCTCCCCGTGGATGCCCCTTCAGTATGGCTGACAGGGAGCTGGAATATGGGGACGTGATGCAGTGATCCAGAAGATAGGAAGCTGGAATTACAGCAAGGTGGTGTGGTGATCCTAAGGCTGGTTCCCTTGTCAGCAAAGACTCCCTTTTCACTGCATCTCTGGAGCTTGTGTAATGATCTTCAGTACCTCGGGGTGGTGTGTGGGGTTTCCTTGCTTGACTGGCACAGATGCTCTGTCCTTTAGCTGATCCTCTGTACTCAGTGATAGTGGGCTCCCCTTCAGGATGGCTGACAGGGAGCTGGAACATGGATGCAATACAGCGATCCAGAGGTCAGGAAGCTGGAACTGCAGAGATGTGATGTGATGATCCTACAGCTGGCACTCCTATCGGGGCAGACTCAGAGAGGCCAGTTTGTCAACTCTTGAATGTTACTATATGTGTCAGTTTATTTCCCCTACTTAAGAATAGACTGTTTATACCAAAGACCAGAACATTTGTTTCTTTGAATACCAATCTCATCTTCTTTTGATGACAACTTTCACATGGCTTGGCATCTAAGGAAAAGTAGTGCAGTTCAACTTATACTGAGATATTACGCCTATCTCTGAGAATAAGAGAATTTCATAAGGCACAGTCCATCAGGGCCAAGGCGGCCTTTTCCTAATACCCTGGTGTCTCAGTCTCCAGGCTGTGTGGATATGCTGAGAGTCCAGTATGGGTCTTGGAGTTCACACATTTGACAAGTAGAGATGTGGAATTGAGAGAGTCACTGGTGATGCAGCAACTTATTCCAGATGTTAGAAAAAGACACCTGGAGAAGAGTGGCAGCCTCAGGGTTGAGTTCTTGAGTCCTTTTGTAGTCTGCAGCTTCAGCAACGCAGCTGGAAGGTCCTCAAGCCACTAATGGTTTATTCTGTTGTGACTGCTCATATCTATTGGTGAAGATTTAGGTTCCAAGTACCCTGGATTTGTCTCTGTGACTCCCAGGTAAGGATTTTAAACCTGTTTATAGTTGTTCTGTCAATGGCTCCTTAAGCAGAAAAGCTGACTCGTCTCTGTCTCCTTCTGGACCCAAGTTAAGCAAATGACCCATTTCGTCTGCCTACCACTAGGAACATGCAGCTCCCTCTCAAGTGTTAAGTCCCTAACTCATTCTTGCTAACTATACACATTTGAACTTGATGGAACCCTAAGAAGTGCTACCTTAATGGTACTGGAACTTGGTGTATTCTTGTGTTTTTTTTTGTACTTTTTAGAACTGTACTCTTAAACATACTTAAATTATATTCAGTTGAATTATGGATTCTTTACATGGCTTGACTTCAGGTGATGACTTAATTTTACTAATATTCTCTTGAGTCAGAAATATCATCCAATAGATAGATGTACATTAATGAGTTTTAGTTTCCTTCACTGGCACAATAAATAATCCAGTAATACAAATATGATTAAATAACAACATCTAACAAGAATATTAGCTTGAGCAAAATGAATTATTTTAGGTAATAAGCAATTATGTAATGACAATTTCACACAGTCCAGCTAAATGTATTTCTTTTGGCAGATCAAATATTTTAATCAGCTAGAGTCTGTTTTTCTTCATTCTTCTGTTTTTTTACACTTAGAATTAAGACAAAAACAGTCTACCTTTGCTAAAAGACAGGGGAAGTGTGACCTTCTTTAGGGCCATCCCCATTCAGATCCTTTAGGCCCCAGATTGAATTGTGAAATGGACAGCAGTGACCTTTGCTGCTGGCCTGGCATCCCCACTGAGCCTGCACCCCTCTGACCCTTTGCATAGCATCTCACCTCTCCGGACAAACAGACCTCTGGTCCACCTCACTGCATGAATCACCTTGGTGTAGTGCTATCCAAATTGGCCACACAGCACTACAAGCTCATCTTTTCATTCAAATCAGCTTACTCCCTGTATCTATCTGTATGAGGATGATTTAATTGTTTTAATGAAACCAATAAAGAAATTAGGCAATCCTGGGAGGAATAATTACATATTTCTTCAAAATAAAGTTTTATTCCTAGATTTTACTTAGCCATGTAATGTGAATGATTATGATAGAAATACACTACAATTGATTCTGTTCGTCCAAAATTCTGTTTGTTGGGTCAACTTGTCTGGTGCCTGTTAAACTACTGAGGAGCAAAAGCTTCTCCCCAGATAGGTAGATGCAGCTCAGAGTCCACAAAGACTTTTATATCTCAGGTCCTGGGTTGCTCTTCTGGTGCTGACCTCAGAATAGGTTTTAAAAGGGCCCGCAGGGCTTCCCCAAATAATCAGTGATGTGATGGATCTTGCTGTCTGATTAGGACCATGTTTCAGAGTTTCAGACCTAACAGACCCAGCATTGGCTTCTGCTAATTACTCATAGCCTAGATCTAACATGGTTAGATAGTATCATGAATTTACGGTACTATTCAAATTATCTGAAACATGGGCTTGCTCATCAGTTTATTTTGCAAATGTAAAATGAATCTCAGGGTACACGTCTATGTACATGATAGGAACGCAAACCAAGATAGTAACACCAAATGCTCTCTCTCTGAATGTGGTGTGACTAAATAGTTGAAATCAATGAATCCAATTTGTTCCATAAACACACACACAGACACACAAACACACACACTCGTCCTTTAGTTTTGTTTCTTATTTTTTAGGAAAAAATAATTTCAAATAAAGGAAAACTATTCTAACAGTTTACATATGCCGATCAGACAGTTTTTTTTTCTTTTGGAGACAGGGTCTTGTTTTGTAGATCAGGCTGGCCTCAAACTCAGCAATCCTCCTGCTTCTGCCTCCTGAGTGCTAGGATAACAGGTGTGAGCCACTATGCCCAGCATTGTGGTATGTGGAACTGATTGCTGGTGGGCGTGAGTCACCACGTCCAGTATTGTGATATGCGGTTATCAGGATCGAACCAGGGCCATTTCGCTTGTTAGGTATGCCAGAACTACTGAGCCTAATCTCCAGCCACCATCAGACTATTTCTTTATAAGATTTGCTACTCCAAAAATAAGGGCAAAGAAAACTGGCATTAATGTCCAAATCACATAAAAGGTAATTTTACCAATGAAAGATTGAGGTATAGTAAGACATGCATTTTATAACTTATTTTTCACCAAAGACCTCAAAGCCATTTGTAGACATGATTTCTTTTGGTTTTGTAACAGAGTCTGAAGCAGAGTCTTATTTCTTTTTGAAATATTTAGGTAACAGATACTGAAACAATCAAATTACACCCCTGTACCACATCAGGGTATTGAATAAGTACTTGAAATGGGAATCCCCCTATGACTGTAAGTGAGTTTATACTGGTTAACCCAGAATGCAAGTGGCTGAACATCAAACAATAATAGCAGCCAACTTTCAGGGATCTCATGTAAATAAAAAGGGCATGAGTAACACTAGGTGAAGCAAACACCTATACTCTGAGAATATCATGACACTGTATTACATACAAGTATATGAGAGGAAAAACAATACTGGGGTTAAAATTTCCTATCTCATCAAAGGGAGGTCTACTGGTTACAGCCACAAAATATGGTCATCTGACTTTCCTATTTAATTATTCATTGTATTTTACAGGTACTGTATTAACTGCCTGTCCAGAACATTTTTTTATTTATTTTACAGGTACTGTAAAATAAATAAATAAAGAACATTTATTTCTTTTACAGGTACTGTATTAACTAATTGTCACAGCTTCTGCAGTGCTGATGTGAGGCATTATGATAGCAGAGCAGAGTTATCAAAAGGACACCCACAGAGTCCTGGTTATGTCCAAAGAGCTTCCTTAGGAGCATATGCAAGCCCTGTCTGCATGTGGATTAAGCCCTAGGTGTATCTGATATACCATGTTCACTCAGTAGGGCCTTAGGGTGTGTTGGTTATAGGCTCTGACACTGCCTGGGTTTGAATTCCAGCTCCATCACATACCAGATGTAAGGCTTTAAGCAAGATATTTAACCTCAGCTGTCTCACCAAATTGAAGATAATATTCACTTGCACAGTAAGTAAAGATGAGTTATTAAGTATAAAATGCTTAAAATAATACCTACTGCATAGTCAGTGCTATAAATCGCTGGCTATATGATTGTTATTATCACTATTACTATTTATTCTTTGGGACAAAAGCTAGTTTCCCTACAAGTGAGATACTCTCTTGGAAGCCTCAATGTATAGATAGGATGATGTAAGTGGAGAGGATGGTGTAAGCAGAGATAGAAAACCAAACTGTCAAGGTCTGCAGTAAACAAAATATCATGGAGGTTAAATAATAATGCAGAACTCGATAACCAAGAGATTCAGGTTTTGTTTTGTTTTTGAGACAGGGTCTCGCTTTGTAGTTCAGGCTGGCCCTCAGCTCACTATGTAGCCCAGGCAAGCCTGGAACTCAGCAATCCTCCTGCCTCTGCCTCCCAAGTGCTGGGATTACAGGCATGAGCCACCATGCCCTGCTCCGTTTTTTTTTTTTTTTAAAGAGTGAGATCTGTAGCATAAACACGGATTCTGAAGTGACCTCTGTGATCCACTTGAGTAGACTGTGTTGCATCCATGAGATTAGCATATATTCATCTTTATTAATAAGGGTAAAAATATGGACAAATTACCAAAATAGCTACACCTTTAGCCAATTAAATTACATATTTTGACAGCATATAGAAGAGGAACCCAATTTCCCAATGAAAGGACTTGTCTTTTCTCTGTCACACTGATGACTCTATAAACTATCAATGTTATTCTTGAAGTGTGTCTATATTAGCTTTATATATGCTGAAAAAGATTTTCCTTTTTAGGAAAACATGCAAAGCAGGAACCTTGGCACAGATTTCTTCCCCTAGTTTTAAGGCTTAGTTGAAATGGATTAGTCAACTTTCCAATCTTTTGGGCTAGATCTCCTGGTATATAGGAGCCTACTACTGTCAACTAGAGACATTATCAATAACTCAGGCAAGTGGCAAACATTAAAGAAAATCTTGCTGTGAATTAGCCAAAAGGATCTGACACATACCAGCAAGGTTCCTGATTAACACAGTAATATTTCAACACTTTTTGTCCTGTTAGTTTCAGTCAACAATAAAGTGAATGTGTCAACTAGGAATAATAAGCAGTAAGGGATGAGTTTCTAAGTTCTTCAGGCCCATGAAAACTAGGCATGAGTTTTTCTAAACAGCAAAAATCTCAGCTGAAGCCAATATGGCTTTTCTCCATTTCCTGAATAGAAGATAGGGCCAGAATGTGGTAAGAAAAGGTAGGAGAATCTAATTGTGTGATGCTTAACAATGGGACACGTTCTAAGAAATGTGTCAGAAGTTCATTTTCATCATCTGAACATCATGGAATCTAATTTTACAGACAAATGACTTGGGTGTCGGCATGTGATATTCTAGGGGGCACCTCATATATGATCTGTTGACTGAAACATAAAGCACATAAGTGTAAATAGATGGTCGTATTTTTTAGTGAGAAGGCATTTAAATTGCTCAGTTACCTTAGAAAGTTCATTGTTTAAAAAACCACTTTTTTGGGCTGAGTATTTAGCTCAGTGGCACTATATGCCTGGCAAGTGCTAGGTACTAAGCCTGATCCCTGATACTGCAAAGATAAACAAATAATATAAAAAATAAAACCATTTTTTATCAATTCAAGGAGAGATGTGGTAATGCTTCACATAAAAAGCACTCCATATAAATTTGATGTATGCATGAATATATAAATTCAACTATTCCTTTAGTTCTCCACACTGTGACAAAACACCTGAGGTAATCAACTTATAGGAAGAAAAGTTTATATGGGCTAGGTTTTGAAGGTTTTGGTCTATATTTGGTATGCATGTTGCTTTTGAGCTTGTGGTGAGGCAGAATTCCATGGTGGGAGTATGTGGCAGAGGAAGCCACTCACAGTATGAGAGCTGAGAAGCAGAGAGAGAGAGAGACATGAAGGGTCTGGGGTTCAAGTTTCCCATTCAATTGCAAACCCACAATGATATCACTTCTTCTACTTCCTCTGACGAGGCCCC
This sequence comes from Thryonomys swinderianus, assembly GCA_004025085.1. Lineage (NCBI taxonomy): Eukaryota > Metazoa > Chordata > Mammalia > Rodentia > Thryonomyidae > Thryonomys > Thryonomys swinderianus. The sequence continues at coordinate 19,214 of PVIC010022852.1, forward strand.
ACCTCTTAAAGGCTCCTCCACCTCCTAATTGCCTCATGGATAAAAGTATAAATTGTAAACATATGGGCCTGTAAGGGACATTCAAGATCCAAAGTATAACAACAATAGGCATATTTAAGAGAAATTATATCCACTTTATTCCATTTTATTTCATAAGCTGCTGTAAACTATAAATTCCCAGGCATTGTGTGAGATGGTGCAATATAAACATGCCAAAATATGTGCCATGACAGTGAAATACGTGCATTGACAGTGAAAAAAAAAGTGAAACATGCACTACATTATTAAAGTGCTGTGTGCTAACTACAGACAGTATAGGCCAGCTAAAGAAAGGGTTTACATCTAACACACAGCCACCTCTGTTTAATTCTCCTCATACTAAGGTATAGAGAGCTGGGAGGGGCTGAAGACACAGGACAAACACTAAGTGACCTGTCCACTCATTGTGCCTGAGGTTGTTAGTTTAGGTATTCTCAGTGGATCCCCAGCACACACTCAGTGGCCCCCTATTTATCACTCCCTGCTGTTCATCCTGCAGGAATCAACACTTCAGAAAGGGTAAATCTTTCAGTCCTGGTCACATAGCTAGTGATGGGTGGAACCAGTTTCCATTTCTTTGTGCCTTTGGGGTCCCTCCTCCAACCCTACTTTGTGACATCAGTGGGATATAATCATTTCTAGATATGCCAGATCATTTGGACAGCCTAACTCAATCTGTTTGAGGTAAGTAACATAACTGTCACCTGTCTAGTCTGTTAGAAACTTAAGTAATCAGGGGAAGAAAAGATGATCAAAGGCTAGAACTGACAGTTGTGTCTGGATAATGCTTATTCATACTAAACTCTTTCCTTAAATATACAGAAATAAAGAGATAATAAAACTCAGTCACTCAATGTTGATGATATAAAATTTGTGCTAAAAAAGTAGTTGAATTATGCAAATGTAAAAGTAGTGCCTTAGTATTTTTGTCTTGTTACTTAAACACTTATGCTTAAGCTAGACACAATATTCAGGCTTAAAAGAAAGAGAACAATAAATTACTATGCACTTTTTTCTCTGATAAAGTAGCCATTATGAACAGAGGAGAACATTTCTGTTTTCTGAGTCGAACACATTCTGAACACCAGTATGGTGCAATATTGCTCCTAATCCTTCCCTCACCCTCTTGCCCTACTTTTGTTGTTGTTATATTCATTTGTTTCTTGATTTTAGTGTAATTCGGAAAACTAGCCATGTTTATAATAATGGAAGTACTTGTAGGGCCAGAGATTTAGCTCAGTGGTTTTGGCAGGTGCCTAACAAGCGTAAGCTCCCCGGTTTGATCCCTGGTAATCACACACAACACTGGGCATGGTGACTCATGCCCACCAGCAATCAGTACCATGCACTACAATGCCAGGCACGGTAGCTCACACCTGTAATCCCACCATTAGGAAGGCAGAGACAGGAGGATTGCTGAGTTTGAGGCTTGCTTGGGCTACATAGTGAGCTCAGGGCCAGCCTGAGCTACAAAGTGAGACCCTATCTCAAAACAAAAATGTACTAATGAAAGTACTTATAATAACATTATAAGCCTATCAAGTGGGTTATTAATAGAAATACAGAATAAACAGAACATATAGGTAAAATTTGAGTCTGTATCTATGTTTAAAAATCATACAGACATTTAAACCAATCATTTCACATGATACCTATGCATTCAACTGATGTATTATGACAAAGTAATAATAAAATGCTTCCCCAAGTTAGGATGATTTTGGATGGCTCTCTGTATTAATTTAGTACACTAATTAATTGATTGGATCTTCATTTCATATCTGTCTTTCAACTTGCTGAAGGATCAAATGGCTTCTAGGTTCCATCCTAGTTGGTAGAATGCAGCAGTCCTAGAATTTTCCCAATGTAGCCAGGTTGGGGAGGAACTGGAAAGAGGCCCTTCTATCCCCAGTGCAGCACTGCTCGTGCTGGCCAGACTCATACGTGCGAGTCAAGGTCAATATTGATTTAAATTTCTTTAAAACCCTCTTTATTTGGATGTTAGGAAGGAAAATCAAAGTCCACTAATTAAATTAGATTTGCCAACATTTAAGTTATGATTTAAGAGGATAAGGCACTGACTTTTAAGGTACTGTAGCAGTCAGAACAGCAACAGATACATGACTACACTCGAATAAACAGTTGCTGAATAAATGAGGGGATGAATTTGTGTATATTTGAGCCCAAAGCATTAAATATTTCATTAGAAACACAAAAGCACTTAACATAAAGAATCCAAATGTAATATAAAGAAAGTAAATAGAATCTTTTTTTTCATTTTTCAAAATTCTCACAGTGAAGTTAATTCATCACTGATCACAATTAATCCAGCACAAATAGACTCAGAACCGAAATTCCTGCTCATTAGGTCAGATTTCATAATCAACTTCTGCACGGCCCATTAACTTGTAATTTGCCTAACTAGCGATAGAAAAGCCTGGAGAAAATATGAAAAGCAAATGAAGAATTTATTTGATCTACCTTTGAGTTCTCAGCTTGACATGTATTATCGATTCTTGATTATCTAAGCTAAATTAGGTAAGGAGCAAACAAATCCCAAGTAACATTAGTTTCATTCTAGCTAATTAATTAAATTCCTCATCAAGCTTTTGCCAAAGCCATAATTGTTGAATTGATTTCTTTGAGCTTATCTCCCAAATTCTAGGATACTGGGCCAAAAACAGGCCAGCAAAAAATAAAAGACAAAAAGCCAAATCCTCTACATACTATAATAGTTCCATTATTGATTGGATCTTCATTTCCTTCATTTCATGTTGTCCTCCTGGCCCTCTATACTATAATTGTTCCATAATTAGGAGAGAACTAGAGGTGGTAATAAGAATTCTGTGGTCGGCTGAAAAGTGTCCTTCCAAAAGATAGCCATGTCCTAATCCAGGGCCCTATGAATGTGGCAAAGAAAGGACTCTAAATGTGATTAAGAATCTTGAGATAGAGACTGTCCTGGGTGATCCATGAATCCAAAATGCAGCGACCTGTCTATTTGTAAGAGGGTAGCAGAGGGGATTCGAAACAGAAGAGATGTGAAGATGGATCAGAGACAGATTTCAAGATGCTGATCATGACCATGACTGAAGCGATATAGCCACAGGGTGAGTAATGCCAGAGCCATCAAAACAAGAACGAGGAAATCAATGTGTTATGCCCTAGAGTAGGCCTTGTCAGCACTTTAATTTCGACCCTGGGAGGCTGAAATTCAAAACTTTGAGAGAATACTGTTGTTTCAAGCCACCAAGTTTGTGGTAACTTGTTAAACAGCCACAGGAAACTAACAATACAATCTCTATTTAGGACTGTAGTCAGTGTGCACCTGTCTGTGTGTGTGCTTATGGGAAGAGCCGGGTGTCTTACTGGTTTGCTTGATTATAGTAATAATGATCCACTCAGTTCATGCTCCTCCTGGCCCTCAGCCACAACACCCTCTGGAAATATGCCTTGTAGGGAGATGGACTTTTTAGTCGTAGCTGATAAGACATCTATAGCTGAGTTGTTTGTGAATGTTAGCCAGCCAATCAGAACTCTCTACAGTGATAACATGTTAATTTCTCCATCACCTAATACCAAAAGGAAGTAAAACAAAGTAAGAAACTCAGAACTTTGAAGTCCTTACTTATTTACTTTGGAGAAGTATATACATCTTCACACTGGAGAAGTGTACACATGTGCACACTGGTTGAAACTGTTTTATTCACAAGAAGCCACATGTTCCTCTCCATATAAAGTTAGCACTTGGAATTATGCTGGGTGGTCTTGGAGAGTATTCTTTTTCTATCACTCAACAAATACTCATAAGTACTTTCTCTAATCATACAACTTGTCTAAGTGCCGCAGAGGATAAAAAGAAGCAAAACAGATTTACTGGCCTCAAGGTAGATACAATACAGTTGGGCTGAAAATTTTATCCAAATAAAGAGGTAAATGACAGCAAACTATAGCTATCTGAGGAAAGCTATAAAACATGTAGTTAGTATCTTTCCTGAGATGTTCTGTCCTCCTCTTTCCACTGCCCTACCGGGGTTTCAGAGAGTGACCTTCACTTTTCTAGGCAGTACAAAGCCAATAACTCTCCTGCCACTTGCAAAACTCTTCAGTTTTACTATATACATTATTGTTGTGGGTTGAAAGTGTCTCTCCAAATTTCACAGGTTGAATTTATGAACTCCAACAGGAAAAAATTTAGAAGTACAGCCTTTTGGAGATAATTAAGTTCAGATGAGGTCATGAGGCTAGGAGCTTTAGGATGAGATTAGAGTCCTTACAAAAAGGGATACGAGAGCTCTTTCCATGTGTGGCACCCAGGAAAGGCCATGTGAGCACACAGCAAGGAGAAGGCAGCTATTGAAAGTACTCCTTGCTAATAATCGCATCAGCCAGCACTTTGATTTTAGACTTCTCAGCTTCCAGATCTGTGAGAAAATAAATCTTATTCAAGTCAGCCAGTCTACAGTATTCTGTTACAGCAGCCTGAACAGACAATATTGTATGAGGCAGTCTTCAAAGCAGGAGAAAGATGAAAGAATGTAGTATCAAGGCAAAAGAGGGTGATTTTTCCAAAAAAAAAGAGAGGAGTTACAAGCCCTGGGATTGGCTCTTGGATAAAGTCCCAGGAAAGTGAAAGGCCTCCATTGGCTTTGATAAAATACTTGTCAAGGCAAAAATACCTGCTCTCCACTATTGGCCAGAAGTGCCAAGTGTGCAAATAATCACCAAGGCTTCAACAGCATGGGCCTCAGTGGTGACTATGGTTGAATGGACCTGAAGACCTCTACCCCATTCTCTGTAAACCCCACAGGGATCCTGCACTCACTTCTAGGGACAGGGAAGGCAGCCTGTCATAGCTGAGATGAGACAGTTTAATTGTGTGGTGGTTTAGGACTCAGATTCTGGATTAAATTGATGTAAGTAAAGTTCAATTTAGGGAATGAAGATTTCTACCTTCTCTAACAGTGCATCCCACCATGCATCATAAGATCTAGTTGTCCTTGTCTCCCCTGTATTACCCAAACCTAAACCAGAGCTCACCAGTTTGGATCTAACTGTAGATCTAGCTTCTTCCCCAGACTCAGAAGTCTTCAAGAAGCTTTCCTAGGTGCTCCCAGCCACAACCAAACTCTTTTCTCAACACTTCATATCTGGCTTTTGCATTCACTATTTGATGATATAAATGTTCAGTGTATGTTTTTGAGCTGACCGTGATTTTCTGAGGCCTGGATAGGCTTCCTGCTGGATCTGTCTTTGGCCTTCTCTCCAGCTCAAATTCTACGACCTCCTCACTCCTTGTACAAGACCCCAGAATAGTATCTTCATCTTCAAAGGTTTTCAGAAACATCTTCAAAAGAATTTCATCCAGCTGCATAGTCCAGTCAACCAGAGAAGGCTGAGAAATAATTAAAAGTATCATGCCAGGCTTTCAGGACGGTCTTTAAGGAAATGTGAGGTGTCTTCCCCCCACCCCCCCCTGCAACTATGGACTATACTTTATAAACAGAATATTACTGAAAAACATGGAAGACTTACCAAAAGCCTTTCTGACTCATGAGGAGTGATTCCCCTAGAAAAAAATCTGACTGAAGAAATTCTTTTCCTACATTAAGTAAAATAACCTCATTAACTCAGGTTTCATTAGTCCCAAATTTGAAAGAATATCCAAGATCTGAATAGTGCTCTTTTGTTTACAGAGCAAAAATAAGCAGGTACTCATATTTAAAGCCTACTTCATTCTGATCCAATCTCTTGAGATATAAGTATTTGAGCCCCAAACTGAGGGAGAAATATGATTGGGAAGGTAAATAATTTGGACGTGATTCTTCTTTTGTTACCTTCTCTAAACAGGTGATTGAAGGGAACCATTAAATCAGACCCATCTTATGCCTTGAATTCCCTATAAACCCTGAGTACAATGTGGTAGGGTTGAAATCAAGCTTTTTTAAGCTTTATTAAAAGTGTAAAATTAATTAAAAGGAGGATCTAAAAATCACTAAACACATTTGCAAGATTTTCCATAGGAGAAGTGCTGTGAAACAAAAACCTGGGGTGTTTGTGAGCTAATCATAAACCAGTGGCTCTAGTGTAATAACAGTCTAGTGGTATGAAAGAATATTAATTAGTCAGTGAACTGTGATAATTAGATCCCATGCTTCTTGATATGCTAAAGAAAACCCTCAAAGGACCTTTATCACACACCACTTGATTAGCCTAACTTGAGTTTATGTATATTTGAAAGCAACAAAATTCTCTTCATTTCAAGTGGAGTCTGTAACTCAAACCTTTTCATTGATTTAGTCTAGCCTCACATGCGTTCAGTTTTTAAAAATGACACGTGATTATATTTTTCTGTTTGGCTTTACTCTGAAAGATCAGTATGTAGGCATCTTACTTTATCAAGAAAGCCTAAATCCTCAGCTTTCATAGAAAACATACTGTCAGACGCCATAGAACTGAACTGTATAGTCACTCTTTCTCTAAAAGAAATTCAAGGGCCAAAAGCATCACATGCCATGAATTATAAAAGAGCTAAATCTTGGTTTTTTAAGATTTGAGGACAAAGCCCGAAGGGTGGAATGTTGTAAACCTCAAATAAAACCATTACTTACGTGAAAGAGCTTTTTTGTGAAGGAAGAGATTTTTAGAGAAATTTGTCTTACCTGAGAGTTTTTGTGAAATGTAAAAAGGGAACAATCCCTTGCATGAATTCGCAGAAGATAGCTGAGTAGAAGTGATGAGTGCCTCTAGCTTTGGGGGTTCTAGTACACTGTATGATGAGCCTGTCCCTGAGCCCAAATCTCTGTGCCAGCATTACAGAGCAGCAATTACAATCTAATTTTCCTGGCAAATTTCATTTCTATGATTAGTATCCTCTTTGCAGACTTTGATTCTAATAGACAGCCAGGTGCTTTTGCAAAATGTGAAAGCCCGGGCATTTGATGATTTGGATCAGGAAGCCTCAGGGAGAAGGGTAGGGGAGCAAAAAAGAAGGCAGTTTCATCCTGAAAGTAACCTAGTTAGATTTTGCACTGATTGGAAAATCATTTGAATGGACTGAGCTCGTGTGCAAACAACTGGATTAAGTGTTTGCATTGGACAGAATAGGGTTTGGAGACAGAACACTGTATCAAGTTCTCCAAAATAAGGACAAATTTCTGCATTACCTGAAGGGCTGTTATAATGTCTGGTATACAGTAATCACTCAATGAATGGTTATTAATTTTAAGCAGAGAACTACATAGATCTAATGTACAGTTACAATGCTTCTGAATCTGAAGCTTGGTATCTTCCAACAATTTTGAAGAATCTCTTTGAATATCCCTCTTCTCTATTCTCTTTTCTATCAATAAACAGCAATTAGAAGTGTGAGATCTCCTTATCTTAGTCCCTAGGACATTTATTAAATAGCTATACATTTTATTTCTTTGTTTTGCCATTCTGCATTTTGAATAACTTCAGTGTTTCATCTGACTAGTTTCTTTTTTAATTGGGCTTAATTTTCAATTACTAATCTTTCAGGTTCGTATTTTTTTGTATTTTAATGAGTAAAAGAAATCTTTTATGTTTTATTTTCTTATTTACATACTTGAAAAAGTTAAGCTATTCTTCATTTTCAGTCTTCATCCAATATCCAAACTTACTGTGCAGTTGATCTTCCTTATGTTATTTCTACTAAGTTTTTTTCACTACTAGGATTGTATCCAGGGACTCTACTTTTAACTACATCTCTAGCCCTTTTAAAAAAAAACTTTATTTTGAGGTTGGTTCTTATCTAGAACCACAGGTGTGTGTCACCACGCCTGGCTCTTACTGTCTCCTGCATGTGGTGAATTGTTTCTTTGTGGTGTATGCCTATGTGACCTTCATGCTTGTTAGTAGTAACTCTAGAGAATGAATAGATAATTGCTTCTAGTTTATTCAGCATATATTTATGTTGGTTTCTTCTACCCTACTGGAGTCATCAACAATTATGACACTTTGAAACAAATTACTGGGTTGAAGTTAGAAGATGGCACATGTAGGTTGTTTGGATAGCAAATCTGCAAGAGTCAGCT
>PVIC010022853.1:0-11809 GCA_004025085.1 Thryonomys swinderianus
TAATACTTTTTTTATGAGGCTAAATTTAAAGGCAACAGACTAATTGATCTGGCAGAGCAAATTTCATGGAAGCACAATGTTCAGGAAATGGCCTGAGTAATGCTGGGCTGCTTTTAGCCAGACCTATAGTAAGAAACAGGAGCAAAAGGCAGAGCCGAAAGATTTGAAAAACTGTACTGGAGCTAGAAAAGAACCCCTAGTTGCTGAAGAGATTAGAAATATGTAAAAAGAATTGTCTTAGCCATTTTATCATTGCCAAAACATAATATCCAACACTCTTGACTTAAAGGAGGAGAGGTTTATTTTGGTTCACGGTGATAGTCCATGAGGATCCTCCTCTAAGGCAGAAATGGTATGACAAAGGACCTGTATGGAGGAAGGCTGCCCATTTCATGTGGCCAGGAGGTAGAAAGTAAAGAAGATAGATATACTTTTCCAGGACTTGCCTCTAGGGACCCACTCTAACCAGACCCTACTTCCTATCAGCATACTCACCTACAGAACTCAAAAGTGGATGAATCCACTGCTAAGTATAGTGCCCCTGTGATCCAATCACTTCCCAAATGACCAATCTCTGTGTATCTATTACTTAAGCAGTAACTGGGCTCCCTTGGGTCATAGCTTCACAGGCCTCCAATGCCTGGATGGCTGAGAACTGTGAAATGAATCCAGGGGAACCAAGTCCCTTAGGTGGCCTTTACAAGGGCTCTCTCTTCTCTACCCTTGAGTCTGTGATGGGTGGTGTCTCATGATTTTCTGAAACACCTTCAAGGTATCTTTCTTACAGCTCTGATGCAGAGTACTTGGCTTCTTTTTAATGCTTATCTTTTCCACAGCCATCATCTCCTTTGCCTCAACTTTGCAGGCACTTCCCTTCTGGTGAGAATGCAAACTTTGAAAGTCATTTAACTCTGCAATGTTCCTGATTTTCACCGTGGATCTTGCTAAAAGCAGCATGCAATACCATGCTGCAGCCTCAGTGTTGGACTGCCTTGAAATATCCTCCACTAGATTAATTAGTATGCTGCTCTTAGTCTCAGTCTCCCACAGTTTGAAAGCACAGACAAAATGTAGATGAATTTTCTCCCAGCAAGTAACACACATGGGCTTGAGTCCAACTGCCAGTAGAGTCCCTGTTTCAAACTGAAACCTCCTGGGTCTGATCTTTACTGTCTGCATTTCTGTCAGCATTCTGGTCTTCTCAGCTCTGACTAATATCACACAGGAAGCATTACTCACAACATCTGAGGGCTTTCCTAGTCTGCTTCTTGAAACTTTTCCAAATTCCTCCACACAGAAGTTCAGAAGGCTTTTAAACCCTGTGGTCAGATACAGCTATGACAATGAGCAAAAATTTTGTTTAGTCTCTTTCCTGTCACTGAGACAAAATGCCTGACACCCTAACTTAAGGAAAGGTTTCTTTTAGCTCAGGTACAGAAATCTCAGACCTTACATGATCAGCCAGTACAGATGCAGAAATGGGAGGTTGGAAGAGCCGGGCAGAAAAACGCTGCTCACATTATGTATGGTGACCAGGAAGCAGAGAAAGAAGGGAGGAGTTGGGGAGGCTAATAAAGTATTCCAGGTCACACATCCATGACCCACTTCTTCTAACCAGATCTTACCTCCTAGCAGCAAGTCAGCTATAGTACACCAATAATCCAATCACCTAACAACACATAAAGCTTTTGAGCCCCAGATCTAAACCATGACAGAAGCCAAGTGCTCTGCACTGAGGCAATAGGAAAGATGCCTTAAGGGTATGTCAGAAATTGATCAGCCTCTACCCATCATAAGGATGTAAAAGTATAAACTCCTTTGAAAGACCATGTTATGTGAAAAGGGTCCCAGAGCACTTGAGGCAGTTTATCCCCAAGTTCAGCCATCCATGTACTTTAAAGTCACTACAGCCATGATTCAAGTGGTTCAATCCATTGCTGGAGCTGTCAGCAGACCTCAATATTGTTTACAAGGTGCTGGTTTTGCAAGCATTCAGAATGTAAGAGTTAGGGGGCCATGGAGGTTTCTATCTAGATTTCAAAGGAAGGCTTAGGAAGGCAAGCACTGTGTAACAAGGTTGGAATCTCCTGAAAGCAGCCCCGGGAAAGGCGATGCAGGTAGCTATCAGAGTGAAGATATAGCTGTAATAAAGATCCCAGGTGGCTAGAGATGTCAGGAATATGCAACATCTGCTAAGGGAAACTTCAGGGAATATGCAGAGCCAGCCCATGAGAAGTGGCCATGTGGGCTACAACTGGTAAGGTCATAAAGGCAAGGTTATCCCGACCCTTTGGAGTTTACATCATTGCACAAGGATGGCAAACACGGAGCTACTAGATTTAATATTTGTCCAGCTGAATTTTGGTCTTGATTTGATTCAGTTCCTTTCTACTCCCCGATTCCTCCTTTTTGAAAATTGTTACTCTGTTTCATTGCATCTTGATTATGTAACTTGCTTTTTTAATTTTCCTAGGGGCTTACAGTCTTAAGTCTCAAAGGGACTTCAGCCACAAACTTTTTTTTCAGCCACAAACTTTTGAGTAATCTTGGAAGAATCAAGACTTTGGAAACTCTTGGAGATGGGGTAAATATATTTAGCATCATGAGATAGACACAAGTCTTGAGAAGCCAAGATTACAGTGCTATGTTTTTAATTTGTGTTGCTGAAATTCATGTGCTAAGGGCTTGATTGTTTAATCTGTTATTCATGTCAGATTATTTGTCATAGCAACAGAAAGCTAAGTACCACAACATGCTTGGCATATATGATGCCCTGAGTTTAATCCACAGCATAGTAATGATGATGATAATGATAATGCTTGAAATCACACACAAAAATTACATGCTAATTTTTCACCTCACAGATCAAGCTCCTGGTCAGTATAATTTGGAATGTTAGTGAAGGTTCTGCTGTGAACTGTTTGTGATTGTGAACTAAGAGACTAATAGAAAATAGAGGTGTTACCAATTTCCAAGGTTATCCTTGACATCAACATCCAGCCATCAGAAGAGAGAAGAGTGAAAGGATCACACACAGGAGGTTTTTGTGGCCTAGGTCTTGAAACTGTACAAAATTCCACTGACCAGAACTCAATTTTGCAGCAACAACTAATTGCAGAGAAGACTGGAAAATATAGTCACATTCTCTATTCAAGAAGAGAAAATAAGCTTGATGATGACCTAGAACTCTGTACCATAGTCTATCTAATCTGTCACCTAATAGCAAACTCATCCTTCTTCCCAAATACCACTCATTTCCTCCGCAAGTCAGATAAGCTACAATCCCCAGTTACCTCATTAAGCTCAAAGTACAGAACCCCCAGGTAATGCACAGGACTCTCCGTTAAGTCATGCTGTGGCCAGTGATTCTTCACCAGGGTTGATTTTGTGCCCCCTCTCTCTCACACACACAGACATTTTTGACTGACACAATTTGGAGTCAGAAAGTAGAACTGACAGCTAGTTGAGTAGAGGTCAGAACATTGTACAATACATAGAACACCACACCACAAAGGACTGTCCAGTTCAATATGTTAGTAGTGCCGAGAGGAAAACCTCTACTGCAACCTGTGAACCAATTATATGTTGCATCCAACAAATAATCATGGAGAAAATGTGTTGCAGAAAATACTTTCAGGTGGGAAAGGACAAAAACAAAGACACTGGCCCATATTCTGCCAAGACACATTGTGATGGTCCTGAACTGGCGATGGTGAACTTCGTCTCATAGATCCCATTTGCACTGTGGGTTCATTACTGACTCTGCTCCCTGGAAGCTTTTCTTCTAAGCCCACATTTGAAGTGGGTTCGGGGGAGCATGGTATCCTTGGGGAGAGTACAGCATTTAAAACAGGCTTGCAATTCTTTCATTGTATAATCCCTCCAACACCAAAAACACTTCTGATCGGTTCACTTCCAGTCAGTATACCAGTAACACTAAAGTTTCCTACTGCTAATTCCTGATCCTGATTTCTTTTATCTTTGCATCCTAGCTCCTATGTGTCTCTTCATCTCGATCTGAGTTGGTTACCGGAGACCATCAGACTAATGTGGTAATGTGAAACCACACCCTAAATCTAATCTTTGCTGCATGGGTGAGTCTTAATGGACCCTTATTTCTCAAAACCTTTTCAATCTCATTTTCTATTCTATGAAGTACAGAGCAGTTGGTTTTTCCAACCCCTTGAGGCTTGCCATTTCTGTACTCTCTATCTTACTTTTTCATTCATGCTTGGAAACCTGCTATTATTGTATGCGCTCATCTCATGTTTCTAATATCTTGCCAAAAGCAGTCAGGAAACATAAACTGTTAATATTCCATTTTATAATTTATTCTAGCCCTATAAACTCTATCACTATCTTATTTTCCTTCTATATTATTGCAGGTAACTCTTGTCAAATTTCTTGCAATATGGTTCAAACCCCTAAAATATGTACTAAGATCAAATTCCTATTAAGAAGTATTAAGAGTTGGGGCCTTTAAAAGGTTACTGAAGCTCAGCCTTCCTGAAGAGATTGATTTATTCATGCATTTAATGTACTAATGGGCTGAGAGGCTATCTCAAGAGTGAGACGGCCATAAAAGCCAGTGTGGCTAGGACTCTCTCAAGTTGTGTGACTCTCTCCACACGACACCAAGCGATTCTGCCAGTAAGAAGGCCATCGCCACATGAAGCACCTCAATCTTAAACCAGAACCATGTGCCAAAATAAACCTCTTTTCCTTATAACATAGTCTGTGGTATCATGTTAATAGTGCCCTAAAATGGACTAAGACACGTTGCCATGGGCTCCTATGTACAGTCTCCAGTAAGAGCTTCCTTGGGGTCTCCCGCCTGCCTGACTAGCTTGAGACAACTTTATCAAACACACACTAATGTCAGGTGTAGACTAGACACAAAAGATAAAAGGATGATTAGCAAACCACCCCTGCCTTTTAAGAACTAGCATTATAGGTCTGTGTAAATACTGAGACATGCTACATCCACTTCATTCCACTATTCCTAGTTGAAGAAATTGTAAAGCTGAAAATTATCTTTCTTGAGTTCTTGGTACAAAAAGTCTTGCCAAAGAGTTGTATTTAATTTAAATGGGTACAAATACATGGAGACTGTCTTCCTCCATTTGTGACCACTTGCAAGCAAGATGTAGTGACATCCAGACTCCTTATAATCTTTTTTCTTTTTTTAGACAGGGTCTCACTTTATAGTTCAGACTGGCTCTGAGCTCACTATGTAACCCAGGCAAGCCTTGAACTCAGCAATCCTCCTGCCTCTGGCTCCCGAGTGTTGGGATTACAGGCGTGAGCCACCACACCTGGCACTGTGGTATGTGGTACTGGGGATTGAACTCAGGGCCTTGTGCTTACTAGGCAGATGCCAGAACCACTGAGCTAAATCCCCTGCCCAGACTCCTTATGATCTTCATGTATGAGAGCCACTGATGGTGAGAGCAGCTGTAATAGCAGTGTTGTCACCTTCCTATCTCAACCGCACTCTAGTCACAATAATCAAGCCTTATGCTGTAGTGATAAGTAATCCTCCATATTTCAGTGCCCCAACACAATAAAAGTTTCTTACTCTACAGTGTTTACTACAGACACAGGCCACTGTTCCCCATGTTCTTACTCAGAAATACAAGCTGTCTCAATTTTGTGGGTATTTTTTTATTTTTTTTTCCTGAGACAGTGTCTCGCTTTGTAGTTCAGGCTGGCCCTGAGCTCACTATGTAGCCCAGGCAAGCCTCGAACTCAGCAATCCTCCTGCCTCTGCCTCCCGAGTGCTGGGATTACAGGCGTGAGCCACCACACCCAGCACTGTGGTATGTGGTACTGGGGATCAAACTTCAGACCTTGTGCCTGCGAGATAGATGCCGGAACCACTGAGCTAAATCCCCGGCCTTGTGAATACTACATTTTAACTCAAGGTCTCCTCAGTGACTATAGTGGTAAGGAAGAAACAGTCTAAAGAACTGCTCAAAGGTTTGTCACTGTCTCATCCCAAGGCGACACATTCTTTCTCACATGGTGTAGGCCACAGCTACCTAACTAGGAGTGGACTGGAAATGTAAACTTTCATGTACCCAGAAGTACAGGAGGACCAGGCTAATAATATTTATATCAAAGTAATGTGACTTGGAATTCCATGTTCAGCCCCTCCAAGGATTTCAGAAGCCCTGAAGAACGGACACAATTTCCTTGTTTTCTGAAATGCCTAAAAGGTTTCTGGGTTCCTACAGAGCCCTGGGTGAAACAGACGTATGCTAGTAGCTTTCTATCTCTTTGCCTCCATCTAGTCTCACGCTCATGTGCTTCTGAGACTGTCCTTCAGGAACTCTGTCTTCCAATCTCTGTTGCCCTCTGGCTTTGGCTGAGATCATGAGAGAAACAAGAAGATCAGAAAGTAGAAGGTAAGAGGAGTTGGGCTTTCTATCCTCGGCTCTTTCCAACTCTTCAGCAGACTCTGGGGCCCTGAACCCTGACCTCCACGCTATACATAATCTTTTCATTCAGTGTTCCTCATGTGAACACTTTCGGGTATGACGTCTGCTTCCCGCTTTGATCCCAGTTTATACTGAGTGTCTAATAATCAAATTGGGACCCTAAAAAAGAATACGAGACTGTCAACCATCTTTCAGTTTTACTATAGCTGGAGATGTTCATAAAATGCGAATCTGAATATACCCTTTTGTTTTAGAACTTCAGCGGCTTCCAACCATACCCCTGTCACCATGCCCCCCTTGACATCGTGGCCAGACAAGACTCATCTCGGTTCCCTCTGTAACATGGGTCTCCCTTCCTCTAAGCTTCTGCATGCACAGAATAGGAAACTGCTCTCCATCCCCAATCTCACCACTCAGACATCGGCTCAAATGTCACTTACCCAGAAATCCTTGTATACACCTATCTCACCTGGATTGATGGTGTCATATTCTCCCACAGCTGCCTCTACTCACCCTGACCTACAGATAGCACTCAATGTTATTTCGTACCGCAACTGCCTGCTTACTTAACTGTGTCACTGTAAGATCCGGAGAGGGAGTGCAGCTCGGGTCTCTAAGAACTGTTCAGGTGCTTAGCACAAAACAGGCACTCAATGAATATTGAACAATCCCTGAATATCATTGAAAAATCTTAAATATCTCATTTCTCCCTCCAGCTACAGTTCCCTCTCTTTATTCACTGACAAAAACCATAACCTGGTATGATGGCGCATGCCTGTAAATCCCAGCACTCAGGAGGCAGAAACAGGAGGGCTGCTGAGAGTGTAAGGCCAGCCTTTGCTACATAGTGAGCTCAAGGCCAAGCTCAACTATAGAGAGACCTTGGCTCAAAAAACAAATTTCTTTTTTTAGTTACCCAACACCCATTACTACCTTTTACTAATGTCCTAGACCACTTTTTTTTTTTTTTTTGGTGGTACCAGGGATTGAACTCAGGCACTTGTGCTTCCAAGGTAGGTGCAGTACCACTTGAGATAAATCACCAGCCCCTCCTTGACCATTTTTAATCTTACCTTGCCACTATCATTTAGGAATATTTCTTCTGTCAGTGAACTACATCATCAATTCCACAGCTTCCGTTCAGTCCAAATCCCCTGAGCTTCCTCTATGGCACTCTTTTGAACCAACTCTTCTGCCCTCTCATGGACCATATTTTATTCATTTCTCTAGCTTTCATTGTCCTCCTTTCTCATCTGCTTGAATATCTGTTTTTTCCAGACATTTATAAGCCTGGGGGTTCATTTACACCCAGTACCGAGTGCATAGTAAGTCTTAATAGCTAAGAACATATAATGGGGGCCAGAGATTTAGCTCAGTGGTTCCAGTGCCTGCCTTGCAAGCACAAGGTCCCTGGTTTGATTCTCAGTAACCACACACAACAATACCAGGCATGGTGACTCACACCCACCAGCAATCAGTACCATATACCACAAATGCCAGGTTTGGAGGCTCAAGCCTGTAATCCCAGCACTCGGGAGGCAGAGGCAGGAGGATTGCTGAGTTCGAGGTTTGCCTGGGCTACATAATGAACTCAGGGCCAGCCTGAACTACAAAGCGAGACCCTGTCTCAAAAAAAAAAATGTTAAATGGTTAAAGGTCTCTCTTGGCTTCAGAACCATCTCTCAGCCGTTTCTCTCATCTCTCCTCCATCTGATAGCTCATTCTTGGGAGTCTGCACAATTGCCTCTTCCTTCATCTACTCATTAAATATTCTTCAGAGCAACTGACTCTCATCTGTCTTTTGAGCTTTAGCCATCAGCAAATATGTAATTCCCAGGTGCATATTCTCAATCTTAACAACAGACAATATCTAAGGCTCTTCTCTCCCGACCCTCTTTCCCTTCTCTTTCTGTCTTCTCCCCTTCCTTAACTTCTCCTTCCCCCTCCCTGCTCTCTCTCCCTCTCTGCCTCCCCCCACCAAGCATTTCCAGTATAGACTCATCTGTGTCCTCCATTCTAACTGGCCCTCCTCCTGTTCCCCAGTGGTACTAGCTACTAACCTCAAACTTCACCCATTGCCACATCCCCCAAAATTAAACCCAGCTCCTGGGTCTTTATTTCTCCTCTTTACATCACTTGGAACACCTTATTCCACATTGTCCCAAACCCTATATATTGCTTAAATTTTAGAAAACTGATTCATTTTAATTCATTGCTTCCTCTTCCGAATTCTACCTAATTTGATGCTAGGATTTTTTTGTTTTGCTTTGTTTTGTTACAACAAAGCTAAAATGTGTCGTTTACTAGATGATAAAATTCTTAAGCAAAGTTAGTTTGTTAATCACTATTCTACTCTAGCCAGTGACAAATGTTTTAGGCAGTTAATATATATTTTTATACCAATGAATGAGTAAATGAGAATCTTTTCAATTATGTCTTTTCCAAAATTAGCACAAGAGAATCTCTAATTAAAAAGACTAGACTTTAGTCAAAAAATGTTTCAAGATCTTGCAAAAAATGATGGAACAATGAGTGTTACTGACACAGCATCTCTAGGATAGAGTGTCTGATAACTGGAAATCATCAAAATCCCTGAAGAACAGTCAGCAGGCAGGGAGAGCATTGGGAAATGGATGGAAAGGAAGAAGATAAGATCCACTATTACAGAGGAATTGGATTATTGGCACAAAACAAAGGCACTGGACTAAGCAAACTGCCTGTATACCCACCCCAGCAGGAGTCCTGGATCCAAGAAGACATCTCAGCTTCTCACTGAGAAACTGAATGGGAGAGGCCTATACAACTGGAAGCAGCAGTGAAATCACCAGTCAGTAACCCCCGCGAAGGTCCCCTCTGGAGAAAAAGAAAATTGAACTGAGATTGGTCAAGGGACATTACAGACTTAAGGCCCAAGGACCAACTATACCTGGAGGACATCCCAGGAAGTAGCCGTTCCCTAAGTGTTCTAAACATTAGCACAAAAGGTGCTTGCAATGAGCATTTTACAGGCAGCAACCCAAGAATTAAACCAAATATAACAACACAAAAATAGAACTGAGAAAAAAATTAAGACACAAAACCAGAATTTCAGATCACCAAAGGGAGATTTAGAGAGTAATGTTATGCAACAAGCTGAAACTCAACCACTTGGACCCCCTGAACTGCCAACAAAAGAGGATCTCAAAAAAATGAAATCAGAAAATAATTTTTCAGATAACAAAAGAGATAGTGTCCATGATGAAAGACATGATTAATAACTCTGAAGATGAACTCAGGAACATGATGGAATCCCAGTATGTGAAAGCAATGGAATCTGTTAAACAAATTTCCAGATTAAAACCTCCATTGAAAGCTTATAGACCAGAAGGAGCCAATGTGAGGATGGAGTATCAAACATACAAAATAGAATTGCAGTTAGTGACCAGGAAAAGAAACATTTCTTAAAAATAGCAAGTGAACATGAGAAACCAATCCAGCAGCTTCTAGAGAACTCAAAGAGTAACACCACAAGACTAATTTGAATCAGTGAAGAAACAGGATATAATGCAAGTAACATTTTAAAAACTGTTCACAGAAGTAATGGCTGAAAAATTCTGAAGCAGGAGGAAAGAATCTGACATACAGATAAGTGAGGAATATAGGACTCCAACTACCTACAATCAAAAACAGCCAGGGCTGGGGATTTAGTTCAAGTGGTACCACACCACCTTTGACACACAAGGGCCCAATTGCGATCCCCCAATACCGCAAAAAAAAAAAAAAATCCACACCTACACATATAATGGTCAAGATTCCAGAAAACAGCAGAACAAAATTTTGAAAGCAATTAGAAAAAAGAAATAAATCACAAACAGAGAAAATCCCATCAGAACCACAGCAGACTTTTCAACACAAACTCTCAAGTCAAGGAGAGCCTGGAATGAAATATTTGAAGCCCTAAAAGAAAACAACTTTTGGGCCAGAGATTTAGCTCAGTGGTCCAGCACCTGCCTAGCAAGCGCAAGGTCCCTGGTTTAATTCTGATAACCACATACAACAATACTGGGCATGATGGCTCACACCCACCAGCAATTAGTAATACATACCACAAATGCCGGGCTTGGTAACTCAAACCTGTAATCCTAGCACTCAGGAGGCACAGCCAGGAGGATTGCTGAGTTCCCAGCTTGCCTGAGCTACCTAGTGAGCTCAGGGCCAGCCTGAACTACGAAGCGAGACCCTGTTTCAAAAAAAAAGAAAGAAAGAAAACAAATTCTAACTTAGACTGATGTATCCTGCAAAACTATCTTTCAAAATTGATGGAGAAATATATTTCCACAACAAAGAACACTCAAGAAACTTCATAAATACTAAACCAGCACTCCAAAATACTGTAAACAATATCCTAGAAAAAGACAATGAGGGTCACAATTACACAAGGCCCAACAGAGTGAAGCCATTAGGCAAGGCTACTACATCCTTGTAAAGGGAACAATCCAAGAGGAGGAAATGGCAATCATAAATATATATGCATCAAATACTAATGCACCCAACTACATAAAACAAATATTAATGGCATGCAAAACTAAATAAACACTAATACAATACTAGTAGGGGACCTCAATATCCCAGTATCACAAACAGACCAATCAACTAGACAAAAATCAACAGGATACAGAACTGAACCAAACTTTTGAATAAATGGACTTAGCAGATGTCTACAGAGTATTCCACCCCACAAAACCAGAATATACATTCTTCTCAGCTGTACATTGGTCATTCTCCAAAATAGACTACATGCTAGCTCACAAAACATGTTTAAGTAAAATGCAAAGGAATTGAAGTTATCCTCTATACATTGTCAGACCACAGTGTAATGAAATTGAAGATCAATAGCAGAAGAAGCCACAAGAACTTCATAGACACGTGGAAATTGAATAACACTCTCCTGAACAACCAACAAATCACAGAGGAAATTAAAGAAGAAATTAGACAGTTTCTACACTTAAATGATAATGCCAGTATAGCATACAAATATGGAATGCAATGAAAGCAGTTCTATGAGAGAAATTCATATTACTGAATGCACATAATAGGAAAACAGAATAAGCTTAAATAAACAACCTAATACTGATCTTCAAGCTTCTAGAAAAGAAGGGCAAGATAAACCTAAAGCGCATACAAAGGAGGAAATTATAAAGATCAGAGGACAAGTCAATGTAATTGAGATTAAAAGAATGATAGAAAAAGTCAGTGGGGGGAGGGGGGGGGCCGGAGGGTTAGCTCAGTGGTTCCGGAGGGTTAGCTCAGTGGTTCCGGAGGGTTAGCTCAGTGGTTCCGGCGCCTGCCTCGCAAGCATAAGGACCTGAGTTCGATCCCCGGTAACCACA
>PVIC010022853.1:11909-27446 GCA_004025085.1 Thryonomys swinderianus
AAAAAAAAAAAAAAAAAAAAAAAAGTCAGTGAGGTGGGCAGGGATGTGGGTAAAAATGTGAACAGACCTGTGTCACATATTGGTACAAATTCCCCAATGTTTTGTGTGATTGTGAGCTGTGTATATAATGTACCAATAAAGTTTACTGAATAATGCAAAAAAAAAAGTCAATGAATGGAAGAGTGAGTTCTTTGAAAGAATAAATAAAATTGACAAACTCTCAGCCAACCTTACCAAAATGAAAGAAAAGGCTCCAGTCTATACAATTAGGAATGAAACGGGTGAAATCACAACAGGCCCAGCAGAAATTGAGAAGATAATCAGTACCTACTTTGACAACCTATACTTCAGTAAGATGGAAAACACAGAAGAAGTGGACAGTTTCCTAGAATTACCAAAACTGAATAAGATATAAAAATTCCAAACACCTCAATATCAATCAGTGAAATTGAAACCATAATTAAAAATTTACTGACAAAGAAAAGTTCTGGCCCTGATTGCTTCACTGCTGAATTCTACAAGAAATTTAGAGAAGAGTTAATGCCACTACTTCTCAAACTCTACTGAAACTGAAAGGAAAGCAAAACTCTCAAATTCGTTCTTGGAAGCAAGTATTACCTTGATTACAAAAGCAGACAAAGACCCAACCAGAAAAGAGAACTACAGGGCTGGAGATTTAGCTCAGTGGTTGCAGTGGCTGCCTACAAGTGCAAGGTCCCTGATTCGATCCCCGGTAACCATATACAACAATACGGGGTGTGCTGACTCACGTTCACCAGCAATCAGTACCACATCCCACAATGGTGGCTCACGCCTATAATCCCAGCACTCAAAAGGCAGAGGCAGTAGGATTGCTGAGTTCAAGGCTTGCCTAACTACATAGTGAGCTCAGAGCCAGCCTGAACTACAAAGCAAGGCCCTGTCTCAAAAAAAAAAAAAAAGAACTACAGGTCAATCTTCCTAATGAACATAGATCAAAAAAACCCTCAATAAGATACTGGCAAGTAGAATTCAGAGGATCATCAAAAAGTTCATACACCCTGACGAAGTTGAATTCATCCCAGGGATCCAAGGATGGTTCAACATAGGTAAATCAATAAATGTAAGACACTATATTAACAGAATCAAGGATGAAAACCACTGACCATCTCAAGAGACACAGAAAGTGTTGGACAAAATCCAAAACTCATTCATGACACAAAAAAAATAAAAACTACAAAAAATTGAAATAGATGGTCTCTATCTGAACTTGGCAAAAGCCATCTGTGACAAACCAATAGCCAACATCATACAAAACAGTCAAAAACTAAAATTTTTCACGTTAAAATCAGGAACAAGACAAGGATGTCCACTATTACTACTCCTGTTCAATATTGTTCTGGAAACATTAGCCATAGAAATTAGATAAGAGAAAGAAATATAAAGCATAAAGATAGGGGGAAAAAAGAAGTTAAACCGTCATTATTTGCTGATGACATGATATTCTATATAGAAAACCTCAAATACTGCCAAAAGACTGCAGATTCAATTGCCAGATTCAGTAGAGTAGGTAGATACAGGTCAACAATCAAATATCAACAGCCATCTTGTACACAAATAACAGACTCACTGAGAGAGAAATTGAGGAAACAACTCCTTTCACAATAACATCCCCAAAATAAAATACCTAGGAATAGATCTAATGAAGTAAAAGATCTCTATTTTGAAAACTACAGCACTCTAAAAAAAAAGAGATCAAACAGGATATCAGAAAATGGAAAGACAGACCAGAATTTAGTTTTAAAAAATAAACATAAGTATGTGGTGCATACCTACAGCTCTAGCTACGTAGGAGGCTGAGGCAGGAGACCCACAAGTTTGAAGCCAGCCTGGACAATTTAATAAGACTTTGTCTCAAAACAAAAAAGGGTGGGGGTCACTGGGTTGTAGCTCAACTGGCACCGCATGCAGAGCCCCTGGGTTTAATCCCCAGCAACGCAAACAAATACAACATGAACTAAGTTTTGTAACTAAGTCATACTCATTTAGCCGTAGATAAGTGCATATGCCTACAGAAAGCAAATATTTGCTATTCATCTAGGGAGGGTTTTTTAAAGCTTGCCCTGCAGAATCTGACTTTAAGCATTTCTTTACATGGACAGATTATTAAAAGGGAAGATATCTATTATTTTTATCCTGAGTGACAAAGAATAGACACGGCATCAACAAGACAAAATGACCGGGCAGTGGCTTGCATGGCACTGAGTAGGCCCTCAGCACCTCAATTCCTTTCCTATTTCTTACCTTGTCTTCATTTCACATTTGAGTCTCGTGGGTTTAGAGACCCTAAAGGAAATTTTAATTTTTGGATCCCAGATTGACCCAAACAACGTAGTAGATGTATCTTTTTAACCCATGACTCTCAAATCCCAGGACAAGAAATCTCAGGAAATGGAAGAAAAGAGGCGGTGCAAGAAAACTGCCAGGTGCAGAGGAAGCGCCGAAGGAAGCCTTCTCCGGCGGGTTTGTCTTTTTTTAACCCGAGAGGCGGGCCGCGCCGCTAACCGCCGTCGTGGGTTCGCTTCCCCGCCGCGCGCGTCCCCGCCCTCCCGCGGCTCCCGCTTCCGCCCGCGGGTGCGCTCGAGCTGCGGCCGCTGGGGGCGCCCCGGGCCAGGCGCCGAGGCGCTGAGGCGGCGGCCGTTCTCTCTGCTTCCCCTTCTCTGCTCGCAGACGGGCGGCGGCGGCGGCGAGCAGCGCACCCGGTAGGCGCCACCCTCGGGCGGGCTGCAGCGCGACCGCTCCCCGCGGGCGGCCGGGGTCCGCGCCGCAGCCACCGCCACGCTCCGGCCTGGGCTGCCGCGAGAGGCGACGGCAGCGGCCCCGGCCGGCCGGCGGCGCCCCCCGGCCGCACCCCCGCGAGCAGCTCGCGGCCCGGGCTATGAGGCGGGGCGGATCCGAGGCTCGGCCAGGCTGAGGCGGCGGCGCCCGCCCGCACTGTGCGCTCGCCGGCTCCCGGCCCTCACGATGATGAAGAAGAAGAAGTTTAAGTTCAAGGTGGACTTCGAGCTCGAGGAGCTCTCCTCGGTGCCCTTCGTCAACGGGGTCCTCTTCTGCAAGATGCGGCTGCTGGACGGCGGCAGCTTCACGGCCGAGTCGTCCAGGTAACGCGCGCCCCCTCCGCGCCGCTGCGCCCGGGCTCGCGGGCGGCTGCGCTCGGCGCTCGGCGAACTGAGGGCCCCGCGCGGGTCCGTCGGTCAGGAACGCGCCGGCCGGCGCGAAGTGCCTGGCGCCGGGTCATCAGGGCGGCCGCGGCTCCAGCGCTCGCGACTCCAGATGAGCCCAGCTGCCGGCCCTTTCCGTCCAACTCCCGGGAAAGGGGAGAGGATGCGTCTGGTTTCCCCTAAGACGTCTTCATATTTGTGAGGCGGAAAGTGGAACTTGAGCTTTTATTAAAAAGAATGACCCCAACCACTCGGGCCCCGGAGCGCCCGCCCTGAGCCATCTGTGCGTGGCATAACGCCCTCTGGCCTGTAGGCTGCGCGGACTCGGGCGCCCAGAATGGGGCTGGGCGGCCTGGTCTGCTTGGGTTGAGTCCAGTGGTCTAGCGGACGAGACTCGGTCTCCGGCAAGGCGCTCAGCCGCTGGTGGGTCTCTGCGTGGAGGACTTGGAACCAGAGGAGGTGCCCAGGCCTCGCCCTCATTGAGAATTGAGCCCTGGGCGCTCTGAGTCCTGAGTGGGTGACAGTGTTCTTGAGTCATTTCAGGGCTGTTCAGATGGACAGATTTGCCCGAAAGTGATTTTCTGTCAAGAAAGTAGAAAACTTAAAAGAATTGTTTTGAATGAACTTTTGAGTTTGTTAGGCCAAAAGAACTGATTCCTTATTTTGCCTATATATACGGATCACGGATTGCATTTTTATACTAAAAATATTCTGCTCTTTTAATCTGTCATCTCATTAATGAAGGAAGTAGTGATGTTAGTGGGTTGAACTGATCAGTAGTGTCAGTGGGCCAGAAAAATGTCCACCGTTTAAAGCGTAGCATGTCTGAGGCACTATTCTTGTGCGTGTGTGTGTGTGTGTGTGTGTGTGTGTGTGTGGTACCAGGGATCAGACTCAGGGCACTATTCTTGAAGTTAAAAAAAAAAAAAGTCTGCTGTGAACAATTTAAAAAACTAAACTGGTGACAAATCTGTAGATGTTCAGCTAATTTTATTACATTTTAACACATGTGAGAAAATAAATGATGTAAGAAATCCTCTTATGATCGTAAAAAGCCTGAGGCAATTCTGAATGTTCCTCTATAAGGGAAAGTGACTGACCTAACCCAGAAGGCTGGACTGTTTTGCCACAGGGCCACTGTCCACCTGGA
Organism: Thryonomys swinderianus; assembly: GCA_004025085.1. Lineage (NCBI taxonomy): Eukaryota > Metazoa > Chordata > Mammalia > Rodentia > Thryonomyidae > Thryonomys > Thryonomys swinderianus. The sequence continues at coordinate 16,260 of PVIC010022853.1, forward strand.
GCAGTTACGTCAGGGGTCCTGACGCAGTGGAGACACCTGGTGGTCAGGGTGTTTGTCTACTATGTGCCTCTTTTCTGCTGATTGAGCGAGCCTACTTCTCCTTTGTCAGTTATTCAGTGGTTGCCATCAATCATTTATTCAGCAGGTATGCCCACTGGGCCCTTTAAATATACCCGTTTTATTTAATTCTCATAAAGTCTATGGGATAGGGATCCCCCCCCCTTTTTTTTTTTTTGAGACAGGGTCTCACTTTGTAGTTCGGGCTGGCTCTGAGCTCACTATGTAGCCTAGGCAAGCTTCGAACTCAGCAATCCGCCTGTCTCTGCCTCCCAAGTGTTGGGATTACAGGCGTGAGCCACCACGCCCGGCTGGGATTCCCATTTATGTACAAATAAACTGAGGCACAGGAAGCACCACTAACTTTACCAAGGTCACCACTGCTGATTTGCTCAGTGCCAAGGTTCTGATATAAATCTAACTTCAAGCAGGATGTTACCAGATAATGGAAATATGTACTATGCTGTGGAGTTTCTGAAGAGGCAGCTTCCTAATGGTTTTAAGGTATAAGAGATATAACTTGATTTGTGCTCTTCAAAGAGTAGGAAATAAAGTCAAGTTTACCCCTTTCTCTCCCAACTAAAATCTGGTTTTAATCAAAGCAAATGAGGTCAAGAATAGTGCTTTGTACAGCCAAGCAAACAAGGGCCCTAAGATTTGAGGGAAATGATTCATAGTAAGAAGCATGTGCCTTTGAAGTTGGATGGAGGAGAGTAGAAAGCCAAGATCAAGGGTGTGGTATATTAGCCAGTTTTCTGTCACTGTAACAAAATACCTGGATTTAAAGTAGGAAAGATTTACATGGAATGGTCATATGTTGATATGGTTGAGTGTTTAAATTTTAAAAATTTTTTACAGTTTAAAAAAACAATGTCATTAATCCCCCTCAAAATATTCCCCTATGCATTGAACACATTTATCCCATCATTTTAGCCACATTCTGAAGCAGTTATGGGCGTCTTCTTTCATGAATGTCTTTAAAGGATGTGATAAAAAATATGAAGGCTGCTGTTGAGTGCCATCCAACACAAAAGACAGGTTCATAAAATTGTTATGATGTGTCCTCATCCATCTCATCCACCAGATCTGGCACCATGCAACTTGTGGCTCTTCCCCAGGGTGGAAATGACCATGAAAGGCAAATATTCTGAACCGAATCAGGAAAGCAAGGCAGCCTCAACAGTGTAACTAAAGACTTCACAAAAGAAGGTTTCCAGAACTGCTTCAGAAGGTGGCAAGAATGATGAGGTCATGTTCAAAGCAAGGAGGGATATTTTGAGTGGTGTTAATGACAATATATTTTATTGTAATAAATTTTTTAAAATGTAAACATTCACTTTTTTATCATACCTCATATTTTGGCTCCTGGTTTCAGAGGTTTCAGTTCATGGTTACTTGGCTCCATTTCCTTGGGCCTGAGATGAGGCTGAGCAAAATTGTTCATATAGTGGCAAACAGCAGAGAGCAGGAGTGCCCAGGGACAAAATGCACCCTGCAGGGGTGTGCCTCAAGTCACACCCTCTTCCAACCGGGCCCAGCCTCCTCTATCACCTGTCAGTAGCACCTGAGCTGAGAGCCAGCCCTTCAACACAAAAACCTTTGGGGGTCATTCCGTATCCAAACTACAACAAATGGGTCTAAATTTAAATCCTAATTGGGCCGGAGGGTTAGCTCAGTGGTTCCGGTGCCTGCCTCGCAAGTGCAAGGTCCTCAGTTCGATCCGGGTAACCACATACAATGCTGGGCGTGGAAACTCACGCCCACCAGCCATCAATACCACATACCACAGTGCCGGGTGTGGTGGCTCACGCCTGTAATCCCAGCACTCAGGAGGCAGAGACAGGAGGATTGCTGAGTACAAGGCTTGCCTGGACTACATAGTGAGCTCAGGGCTAGCCTGAACTACAAAGCGAGACCCTGTCTCAAAAAAAAAAAAAAAATTAAATCCTAATTCCACCATGGTAAACCTGCATGGGGTACGTAGGCTCTCAAAGTTAAAATCTGTAAGACTGAGGGCCGGAGGGTTAGCTCAGTGGTTCCGGCGCCTGCCTCGCAAGCGCAAGGTCCTGAGTTTGATCCCTGGTAACCACATATAATGCTGGGCGTGGAGACACGCCCACCAACAATCAACACCGCATACCACAATGCCGGACGTGGTAGCTCACGCCTGTCATCCCAGCACTCGGGAGGCAGAGACAGGAGGATTGCTGAGTTTGTGGCGGCTTGCCTGGGCACCATAGTGAGCTCAGGGCCAGCCTGAACTACAAAGCGAGACCCTGTCTCAAAAAGCAAAAAAAAAAAAAAAAAATCTGTAAGACTGAAACATTCACTGGCCTATGCGGTTGTTTTGAGGCTTTAGTAGGATATTGTACCTGAATGACCTAAAAGTGCTTTGGCACCCAGCTGGCATTTAAAGAGGAGACAAGAAACTTGTTCAAAAATAGCCCTTTGCTTTAGATGTTTTATTTATTTTTGCTTTGTTTTGTTTTGTTTTGTTTTTGAGGAAGGGTCTTGCTTTAGAGTTCAGGCTGGCCCTGAGCTCACTGTGTAGCCCAGGCAAGCCTCAAATTCAGCAATCCTCCTGCCTCTGCCCGCCCCCCAGTGCTGAGATTACAGACATGAGCCACCATGCTTGGCACTGTGGTATGTGGTACTGATTGCTGATGGGTGTGAGTCACCACGCCTAGCACTGTATGTGGTTACCGAGGATGAAACCCAGGACCTTGCACTTGCCAGGCAGGTGCCAGAACCACTGAGCTAAATCTCCAGCCCTATAGATGTTGTATTTAAATCTTTTAACTTGATAAGTACAAAAATACTGATTTAAGAAAGATACGGTACCTCATTTTACAAGAAATTTAAAAACCTAGAATAACAAAAGGAAGTGAATTATTTCAAAATTGCATAACTGTTAACTACTGACCTCCTAGACTAGCAGTACATCTCTGTTAGATTTGAATTCTTATAAAATCACTTTCAGGGACCTTAAATCAGAAACAGTCAATACAGTAACACTTCTTCCATAAAATATGAAGTGAATTACACGGAAAAGACTTAGCAAAGCAGGCTTAAGACAGCTTGCATTAGAAAGCTTGTTATTTACCAGCTTGCCCTTGACTTCTGTCTGGAAACCTGGGTGGTAAAATGTTCTATACATGACATAAAATTTTACCAAGTGACAGGAGTAGCTTATTGTGCCTCCACCGCAGTGTGGTTCATGCTAAATACCTTCTAAGAATGTGGAACTGTGGCCTGTGCCTCAGTGACCAGAGACTTTTAGCACTAAGTCTCTGGTAAGTTTCCCTGGTAGATGGTACATGTCACAGTTTGATGCCAGAGAAATCCTGTGAACTTCTACCCTTTATCCTTGGGCTGTAATAAATCTGAGCCATGAGTATAGCGATTAGGAGCCTTTACACATGAATTTATGTGAAAAAATACTTGATTTGTTAGAAAAAAGTCTTGGAACACATTGAAAATCACACACACATTATATGGTTTGTATAAAAACTGAACTGCAGATGGTTCATTGTTCACCAAACATTGAGCATTTGCCATATTTCTAGCCTTCTGTTGGGGGCTGTGATAAACATAACAAATATAAAGACCCACAAGGGAATTATATTTACTTACAAACTAGATCATAGGTGTTTCATTGTTTGACAGTAGGGACAGAATGAATTACTGCCTGATCAGTGGGTCAGACAGTGTGTGTTATTTAAACTCTAAGGAAAAAGAGTTCATTTATAGTGATAATGGTCACTGAAAACCATATTAGCGTTTCAGTTGAGCATGGTAGGAGGGGGCGTTCGCATCAGTGGGAGGACTGCTTGAGTAAGACGTTACTAGTGTTCGTGCTAAATCAGCCTGATTGCAGAGTTTACTTTGAACAGTAGCAGAAGACAAGATTAGAAAAGAGCTTTGAATGCCTTTAGGAAGAGTTTGCTTTTCACTGCACATTGGGTAAAATTCAATCTGGGATCCTTGAACTGAATAGTAATATAATTAGAATGATATTTAGGATGGTCTGCAGGTTGATGCTGTCTGGATTCAAGTGATCAATCACAAAGATGGGGAGATAAATTAGGAGGCAAGAGGAGCCAGTGAGAACCTTAATGCAGCCTTCTCACATGAGTCGACTGATGCGAGATAATGCTCTCACCAGTGCCTTGGTGTCATGACAGTAGTCTGAAGGCAGGAAAAGGTTTGGTTTGGTTTTGTGTGAGGGGAATTTTGCATATGGCATAGAGGCTGTGTAGAGCTTTAAGTTGTGTGCTTCACATACCACATTTAAGGTGACAGGCTGGTGAGTGGCTGGAGACACAGCTATGACGGTGTGTAAATTTCTTGGGCTCTGATCTGTTGAAAGCACATCCTGATTCTCATTCAGAATTTCCTCAGGCTGCTTTGCCCTTTTACAGATTCCTAGTTAAAAATTAAGGGAATCTGCTTTCTCTGGAGTCTTGTCCAATGAAGAAATCTTAAAAACCATGAAAACAAAAAGATGTTTCTTGGTAATAAATTATTAAATTGGTCAGAGTAAATGGCTAGATCTCAAATGTATTTGGTATAGCATTTGAGAAATGCATTGTACAATTAGGTCTATGCAACTGAAGCAGGTTATTACAATAGAGGTTTTTGTTTTGTTTAGTTTTACTATGTTTTTTTGAGACAGGGTCTCACTTTATAGTTCAGGCTGGCCCTGAGCTCACTATGTAGCCCAGGCAAGCTTTGAACTCAGCAATCCTCCTGCCTCTACCTCTCAAGTGCTGGGATTACAGGTGTGAGCCACCACGCCCCGCACTGTGGTATGTGGTACTGATTGCTGGTGGGCGTGAGTCACCATGGCTGGTATTGTATGTGGTTACTGGAATTGAACCAGGGACCTTGCACTTGCTAGGCAGGCTCTGGAACCACTGAGCTAAATCTCTGGCCCAAAATAGAGTATTTTTGAAGGCCTTCAGAAAGATAGAATCTTGTTATTTAAATCTTTTTAAAGCTCTTCCCCTGTAAAGCATTTAAATCACTTTTGAGAATTAACAAGTTTGTTAGGATGGGTTTAATTGTAGTCTGCTTAAATAAGTAATAGGAAGAAAATTTTCCTGTGTATTTTGGGATTTCCCAATTTGCCTTTTGTTCATCTTTTTTTTTTCTTGTGCTCATAGTGAAAATAATTTTCTGAGTTTCACATGAACTTTTGGCAAAAACACATGTGAATTCAGGGAGTGTCCAGGAAAGTAATGAGCACATCTGTTTATTGGATTTTTTTACTTTATAAACAAGCTAAGAGGATCTCTCTTTTTTTTTTTTTTTCCTGGCTTGAGAGCATATGTTTTTTTCAAGATTTTAATTCAGAGCACATTTTATACGCCTATTTGGTAAATTCTTTCTTTCTTTCTTTTTTGAGATGGTTTCACTTTGTAGTTCAGGCTGGTCCTGAGCTCACTATGTAGCCCAGGCAAGCCTTGAACTCAGCAATCCTCTTGTCTCTGCCTCCCGAATGCTGGGATTACAGGCATGAGCCACCACGCCTGGCACTGTGGTATGTGGTATTGATGGCTGGCGGGCGTGAGTCTCCACGCCCAGCATTGTATGTGGTTACCGGGGATTGAACTCAGGACCTTGCACTTGCAAGGCAGGCGCCAGAACCACTGAGCTAAATCTCTGGCCCTCTTTCTTTCTTCTTTCTTTCTTTCTTTCTTTCTTTCTTTCTTTCTTTCTTTCTTTCTTTCTTTCTTTCTTTCTTTTCTCTCTCTCTCTGTCTCTCTCTCTCTCTGTCTCTCTCTCTCTCTCTCTCTCTCTCTCCTTTCTTTTTCTTTCTTTCTTGAAACAGGGTCTTGCTTTGTAGTTCAGGCTGATCCTGAGATCACTATGTAGCCCATGCAAGCCTTGAACTCAGCAATCTTCCTGCTTCTGCCTCCTGAGTGCTGGAATTACAGGTGTAAGCCACCACACCCAGTTGGCAAATTTTTCTTTATTGCGAAAGTAATATAGATTCCTATAAAAAAACAAATACAGAAAGGACAAAACCAGACCATACATGATCCATTGTGAGATAATCATCTTACTAATATTTTAATGTATAACCTAGTAGTTTCTATTGATCCCCACATATACATACATATATACATACACTCCCATAAACTTCACCTATTTTTTAACCAAAATGAGATCATACTGTACTTGCACATTTTTCACTTAATGAATTTTCCATATCATTAAATATTCAATCATAAAATATTTTAAATAGATACATATCATTCTGTTGCATTAATTTCCATGATTTATTGCACTAAGACCCTTTTTTTAAGCGATTATATATCTGCATTTATGTATAGATTCTAAAGTCTTTCTCTATTCTGTTCTTTTTTTAATTGAATTCTCTATTGGTATGTTTTATATACAGTTCACAGTCGTACTCAACATTGGGGAACTTGTACCAGTATATGACACAAGTTAATTCTCATTTTTATCCTTATCCCTATCCACTCACAATCCTCCACCCCTTATATACATGCTATGTCTTTTTCTTTCCAAATCATATTTATTCTTTCCCCTCATTACAATCCCCCACCACATTCCCTTTGAATATTTCCTATTTTACAAAATCTATCATACATTCTAGAATTCATTTACATCTACAGGTTCTCATACCAAAGAAAAGATACGGTATTTACATATCTGGAATCTATTTATTTCACTTATTAGTGTATCCTCAAGGTGTAACCATTTGCATAGAAATAACTGAAACTTGTCATTCTTTAAGGCAGAGTAATACTCCATTTTATTTTTTAAAAAACCACACATCTTCTTTATCTAGTCTCCAGTTGATGGGCATCTGGGTTGATTCCATGATTAGGCTATCACAAACTCAGCCGCTATGAACATGGGTGCACATATGACTTTACAATATGATTCTTTGAATTCCTTTGGGTATATTCCTAGCAGGGGAATAGCAGGGTCACATGGGACCTCTAATCCTAGTTTTCTGAGGAATCTCCACACTGATCTTCATAATGGTTGCACAAGTCTACAATCCCACCAGCAGTGGAAAAGGGTTCCTTTCTCTCCACAGCCTCACCAGCATTTATTGTTGGTTGATTTTGCAATAGCAGCTTTTGAAGTAATCCTCTTTACTGTTTTAAAATAATATTTATAAATTCTTATAAGCATACTCATCATCAAATTTGGGCCACATATATTATTATTTAGGATTAACACTTAGAAGTATAATTACTGAATTGTACATGCATGGTCTTCTATTAAATTGGTCTTTAAGATTAAAAAATCACTAATAAGTAGAAAATATCAAAAGTAACCAATGTTAGAAAATGCTATTTGACCAGATGGCACAGAATTCTTTATACCTTGAATATACCTTTGGGTATTTACCCAAAGGAAGTAAAATCAGTATGTGGAAGAGATTTTGGCACTCCTATATTCATTGTAGCATTATTCACAGAAACCAAGATGTTGAAATAGCCTAAGTGTCCATAAGCTGTTGAATGAATTTTTAGAAGTAGGGTATATACAAGAGAATAGATTACTATTCATCCTTAAAAAAAAAAGTAAGTTCTGTCATTTATAACAAGGTGAATGAACCTGGAGAACAGTACATGAGATAAGCCAGGAACAGAAAGACAGATATTTCACAGTCCTACTTATATGTGGAATATGGAATAGGCAAATTCCTTGAAGCAGAAAATAGAATGGTGTTTGCCATGGGGTAAGGATGGGAGGTATAGGGAACTGTTTGGTCAAAGGAAACAATGTTTTGTTAGGATAAGTTCCAGGGATCCACTGGGCATCATTGTAATTGTAGTTATTGTATTATTCATTTGCTAATTGCTGTTTGGCTAGAGCATAGGTGTTCTAACAGCAGAAAATAAGTATATGAGTAGATGAATATATTAATTAGCTTGATTTGACCATTTCACAGTGTATACATACATCAGAGCATCATGTCATGCACCAATGTGTTACCTTTTCATTATTGTGTCTGAATACCTGAGAAAAACAACTTATAGGAAGAAAGACTTGAGTCAGGTATGGGGTACACACCTGTTACCCCAGCCCTTAGGAAGCTGAAAAAGGAGATCACAAGTTTGAGGCCAACCCAGGTAACTTAGTGGAGCCTTCTCTCACAAATTTAAAAATAAAATCACAAAAGGCTGGAGTGTAGCTCAGTGGTCAAGCACTTGCCTAGCATGTGCAAGGCCCATAATTTCATCTCAGCATTGCAAAAAAAAAATAAAGTAAAAATTTATTTTGGCTCATTGTTTCAAAGTTCCAGTCTATGGTTGGCTGGTTCTACTGCTTCTGGCCTAGAAGGGAGGCACAGCATCATGCTGGAAGGGAATGGCACAGGAAACCCTTCACCCACAGAAGCCAGGAAGCAGAGAAAGCCTAAAAGGAAGAGTCTAAATACAGTCCCCAGCAGTCCTCCCCCGTGTGATCCACTCCTCAACTAGGCTTCATCTCTTGTTTGTACCCCTTCCTCTGATTAATAATTAATCCATTGATGAAGATAGAACCTTGTGGTCCAGTTACTTCCCTGAAACCTGTCAGCAACCAAGTCTTCAATACAGTGAACCTTTTGAGGGGTATTTAGGCCCCAACCATAACAATATACAATGTTTATTTGTCAGCTATGCACTTCTATAAATAAACATTTTAAAATAATTATTTAAAGCCAGATGTGGTGGCACATACACATGTCCCAGCTCATTGGAAATGGAGGATCCATTTCAGTTCATGAGTTTGAGACCAGCCTAGGCAATAGCAAAACCAAATCCCAAAACAAATTCTTTGGAAATGGGGTCAATTCATATTACAACAGCTATAAAACTAGTAGCTAATATTTATTTAGGCACTTTCCCACCCTTTATATTAATCCTTAAGATAATCCTATGAGGAAGTGCTATTATTACATTATTAATATTACTGTTAATCATTTCATCATTATTGCTATTATTAATCTTACTTTTTACCTGAGGAAATAAAAACACAAAGAGATGTTGAAAATCAGCTAGTTAATGTGGAGTGAGGAGGTATGTTGGCTCCAGGGGCCACTTTTAGTACCAAACTCTATGGCTTCTCAGATTTGTGTTGTCCACTTCCTCAATGTTATGTCTTAGAAAAATAGTAGATAATGTATACAGTATGACCTTTCTGAATGCCAGCTGCATGGAAACTGGTTCCAATATGCAGCTCCACTAGTGAAGTTAATAGATCTGGCCCCTCCAAATTTGCCTCAACATAATTGTGAGAGGTAAGTAACATAATGTACATGCATGTATTTTTTTAGAGTGCCTGTCCCTTTCTAAGCCTACCAAATTCTACCCCATTACTAGATAGTTGTATCTTATAAAAATATTAACACCATTTTATGCCAGTGAGTTAAGATTCTCCTTTGTATCACTAAGCCTTGCACAGCAGGCATTCTATAAATATTTATGAAAAATCTGCACATATTTGGGGACAGGATCTGTTGTTCATTTTCTAAGGATGACAAATACATAGAAATCCCCAAATTAGATACATGTGGGAATCAGATGGAGAAGTGGAGGCTGCCAAATAAATATGTACCCACTTTGGGTAAAGAAAATAGCACTGAGGGCTGGAGGGTTAGCTCAGTGGTTCCGGCGCCTGCCTCACAAGCGCAAGGTCCTGAGTTCGATCCCCGGTAACCACATATAATGCTGGGCGTGGAGACTCACGCCCACCAACAATCAACACCGCATACCACAATGCCAGGCGTGGTGGCTCACACCTGTAATCCCAGCACTCAGGAGGCAGAGACAAGAGGATTGCTGAGTTCACGGTGGTTTGCCTGGGCACCATAGTGAGCTCAGGGCCAGCCTGAACTACAAAGCAAGACCCTGTCTCAAAAAAAAAAAAAAGAAAATAGCAATGACATAAACAACAGTGAGATAATGGTGGAGATATGGTGCTTGGTTGAGGACTTGTATTAATCTCATGATGTCTCTATTGATTTACTACTAAAAAAGTTATACAACTTTTCTTCTCCTGAATTGTGTATACATTTTTTGGTGGACTCTGTATATGCTGTCCTAGGTACATAGTTTATACCTACTTGTTTCTCTCCAGTCCCTGCGCAGTCTATGTCCTTAGCATGTTGGTTATATACTGAATAAGTGAAGAATCTTCCTCACTATCCCACTATGATTTTCTCACATTCAATTTTTATAATTTTTATTTTTACCAGTTATTTCACAACAAATTTGCCTTTTTAATTATTACCTTTAGGGGAAAATTACCACACAGTATAAAAACTGCAATAATAAAGTAAGAAAAAGAGAAAATATTTAAACTGGTTTTGTTTTACGTTTTCTTTATGGAAGGACAGCCAGAAAAACTATCATGGAAGAGAGTTCCTTAGCAAAGCATTTGTTTAAAGTCTAGCTAGAGTAGGAAAGAGAATGACAGCATGAAACAGCATGAGATGTTGAGGGCACTGTGGGGATAGTGGTCACTGCTGCTGCATAAAGAGAGGAAGAGGAAGTGGTCATTTCAGGGAGTGTAGGCCTGTGTCCATTCTGTGTCTAAGGACCCTGAAGCAGAGGAGCAACTTACAAAAAGCAGGAGGTTGGCTTCAGGCTGGAATTGAAGTGTATTCTCATCTTACCCATAACCTTAGCTTTCCCAGTAACAATCCAGAAAGGTTGAGTAATGATAAAAGATCAAAAAAGCTTCCACGAGAAATAGAGAGGAAGCTGACCAAAGACAAGTCTAAAAGGCCTGAGATTTTCAAATATGAATTTTACTGTCAGCAGTATTCATATGCCTGCACATCTCCAGCAGTTCCTGGACTGGATATAGGAGAAAATGGATGCTAGGACAGATTCAGGTTTCTAAGTGGATAGCAAAGATGAGGATTTAAAGGAATTAGGAGTGTTAAAAATTTAAGGGGGGGCCGGAGGGTTAGCTCAGTGGTTCCGGCGCCTGCCTCGCAAGCGCAAGGTCCTGAGTTCGATCCCCGGAAACCACATACAATGCTGGGCGTGGAGACTCACGCCCACCAGCAATCAACACCGCATACCACAATGCCGGGCGTGGTGGCTCACGCCTGTAATCCCAGCACTCGGGAGGCAGAGGCAGGAGGATTGC
>PVIC010022854.1:0-27355 GCA_004025085.1 Thryonomys swinderianus
TTGGCAGTGCCCAATCGGCTCCTCCAAGGAAAGTGTGGAGGAAAGCAGTTCCTGGGTCATTGTCTTCACTTTATAGATAAAGTAATTGCAACACGGATGATTTAAGTGAATTGCCAAAGCAATCACGAATCCAGTGAATGATGAGTGATCTCATGATGAATGAGTAGAGGATCAATTTACTGAGTGATGGGGTGAGGTCCACAGTGGGCAGCTGGCTGGCGGCTCTGTAAGGGCTTCTGGGTCTCTTTAATACATTAGGCGGAGGCTCCTATAGTCCAGGTGCCTGGTGAGTTGTTCCCAAGCTACACCATGAAGCTTTTCCAAAGTCTACTCTGGGCCTTCGAAGAATATTTCTGCCTAAAATTAGGCAGACATTCAGAGTGCGTGCAGAATTATTTTGTTAGCGATTTTGTTAATATGGGAAATACATACCCCTGAATCTCCTTCCTCTAGATTAGAGTGGGTCCAATGGGGAATTGTGCAAGTTTGGAAGAAAACAGTCATTACTCCCTAAAGGTTATTCTAGATAATTGTAGAACTACCCAACAGATTTCAATCTTTCCATTTCCTCTGTTCTGAACCCAGTGCGGCAACAGCGAGCAAATAGTGGCTGGTATCTGTCATCAGAGGCTTTCAAGTGGAACCACAGAGGTCGTAGTGTCTTTGAGCCAACAGCTTGAAGACATTGCTTCACGTGAACTTTGTATTCACAGTTCTACTTTAGCCCTTGACTTGGAATCAGAGTCCCTAAGGAATCGACCTGGCACGTTCCTCTGGAGTCACCAATACTTCCACACATGCTATGGTTCTGTGAGAATGGTTGGCGATCTTTTCTGTGGTCCTCTAACTGCCCACCCCCAAATTTTAACTCCTCAGCTCATTTCATAATTGCAGGAGTCCTCATATCCGTAAGTGTCCATTATCTCTTAATACTAATAGAGACTCAGCTCTGCTGTTTGAACTCTGATAGCATCATAGGTACTGAAGCAGGTGCCTCATTAACAGCAAACTAAAACATGTGGCTTCGGTGTTGGTATTGGCTGATAAGTGGATGCTGGGAAAATGGTAAGGAAATTGCTATATGAATCTTACAAAAAGGCTGCCTGAGTTACAGAGTGGTGAAACGACTGGTGAAACTCTAACAACTTAGAAAGTAGAAATTTAGAAAAGTAGAAAACTGAACACAAAGATCTCGTGTATCTGGCTAAAAGAACCTCTCCAGACAGAACACTGAAAAATAGTCTCTCTTCTTGCAAAAGATTTTAAAAGGAAAATGGCTTCAGGTAAATATCACTTTAAAAATGTAGCTATAAGAATCTTTTAGGGCCGGAGGGTTAGCTCAGTGGTTCCGGCACCTGCCTCGCAAGTGCAAGGTCCTGAGTTCAGTCCCCGGTAACCACATACAATGCTGGGCATGGTAAAAACTCACGCCCACCAGCAATCAACACCACATAGCACAGTGCCGGGCGTGGTGGCTCACGTCTGTCATCCCAGCACTCAGGCGGCAGAGGCAGGAGGATTGCTGAGTTTGAGGCTTGCCTGGGCTACATAGTGAGCTCAGAGCCAGCCTGAACCACAAAGCGAGACCCTGTCTCAAAAAAACAAAAAACAACAACAAAAAACAAAAAGAACCTTTTATCAGTGTATATAAGATTTACAGCTGTGTCTGCTACTTATCAGCAGGTCAAAAAGTATTTAAGAATTTTAAGGGCTCTGACATATACCCCAAAGTGGAGAAATCTACTTTGAAGAGAAATTTGGGGTCTTTTTTTTTTTCTACAGAAGAAGATTATATTCTTATATGTAGGAAATCCAAGGAACATATATGTTAGGTTGGACTGTTTCAGAATCACCGAGTGAAGTCAGAATAAGAAGAGGCCTCTGTGACCAAGATCTGTACATGCAGAAGGGTGGCTGAAAGGAGAGGGCAGCCGCGCGTGAGAGCCGCTTCCTCCGCATGATGAGCCTCACGCACTGAGGTGAGGAAGGCAGAAGCAGGCAAAAGTCAAAAGCCACCAAGAGCGATGGATTGGGAATCACTTCCAAGGAGCAGAACTGGGCTCTAATCAAGGAACGTTCTTCTCTCTGTGGACAAAGCAACGGGACCTGGTTGAATTTCAGAATTATTGTGGGGCCGGAATGGTTTTATGCCTCTCATCCTAACCGTTTGCCAGTGGGGGCTCTGTGGCGGTTGTCTTCATCATATCTAACCGAGACAAGAAGAGTTGGGTATGTAGAGGGCGAATACCAGTATTCTTGGGTCCAGAGATTGCTAGAACAAAAGGTGCTGCACCCAAGGAGCCACACTGTTGGTTTTGCATCTACTTCTGCATCTGATTTAGATGAGATCCTTTCTAACACAGTGAAACTAATACGGTGCTGCTAATGTGGGGAGATTTTTTTCCAGAGGGGAAGAGTATATGTGGAGTACGGAAAAGACAGAAGTTATTTTGTCTGAAGGTTATGGTATATTGCTTTGAAAATGTAAGTGTAATAATTTCCTTCATTTCAATATTGAGATTCTTTTCTTTACAGTGTAACTTTGCTGCTCATGGATCCTCCTAGTTGATGACTTGCTTCGACAAAAAAGCCTATAATGTGTTGGAAGTGGTAAAAATATGGTACAAGTGCCGTCCAGTGAATAATATCCAGTTCATGCATATTTCCTAAAAATATTCACTGAATCCGATACCTTACAACTAAGGTCTCAGAGTATTTTAATTATTGAAACAGATTCTTTACTTGTCTAAGCTTTAGTGACGCTCTTGAACTTCCTTCTAGGCCCATCTCTATACTTCCTTGTCAACTCCAGTGTTAGCAAAGACCTTTGCCAAACTGGCTTGGTGAGAACCAGTCCCCACCCATGATATGTTCATCCTTGATATCTGATTTGGTTCCTCAGCCTCCAATACTCCCTTCCGCCTGGTAATGCCTCATTATGTCTAACCTGTCTTTAGCAAGAATCTTATTAGGTCATTTTAGCCCAAATTAACCTTAACCAATGTTTCTTCCTGGTGATTTTCCTTCCACTGACTTCCTGTTCCTTGATCACAAATTGCCTATACTATATTTGAAATCAAATATGAGCTCTTTGCCCACTGAAAAATCTCATTGCCACGCTTCCTATATGATCATGCCGGTGCTGAATGAAGTTTGCCTTACTATTTTTCAAATGTCCTTGAATACATGTTTCTTTAATGTTCTGCTCCTGCAGTCTGTTGCCCCGAGGCTACTGTGTACAGAAGCCCTGGGAGATCTGGTGGAGAAACTAAACCCACAGAATATCCAACTGAGATTTCTTAATGAAGCAGCTGAAATTTACCACTAACCACCAGATGGATGACTGAGACTATCATAGACCTGACCACTTCAGTCAACCTCTGAAGAATGTAGCCACATGGATGGATGAGCCCAGGAAATTCAGCAGAAGGACATCACACTGAGCGCCACATAGACTCCTGACTACAGAGTTATGAGCAACAAACCATATGTTGTTTTATAAGTTGAAATAGTTCCTTACACAGTAAAAGATAACTTTTATGGAGGGTAGGGAAGTGGTTTGGGACAATGAGTAAGATTGACGTTAGTGAGTGGGAACTTGCACCTCACAATGAGTTACAGGAGCCATGAAAAATCAGCCTATCTTTTTCTATATCTTTACTAAAAATTCATACCTCCTCTTCACTATCAACTGCATAGATTAAAAAAAAAAGCACAAACCAAAAATCCTGGTGTCTACTAAGACAGTTGAGGTAGTTTGGGATTAGAAACTTGTTTTGGAAAGTTATCCTTTGGTATCATCCTTGTGAATATAATCTAGGGCAAAATATTCCAGACATAAACTTCAACAAAAAAGATATTTATAGCAGTCATACATGAGTGTCTTTATTTGTGCTTTCATGGCTGTCTTGATGTTCTGAATCCATTCAATAATGTTTATCCTTCATGGTCATTTTGACTAGGGAAGAGCCAGAGTTTGGATGGTGTCAGATCCAGTGAATGAGGTGATATTTTTATAAGTCTGCTTTTCTACTGAATGGGATTTGTACCATATTTTTTTTTTATCACACTTTGTGAGGTCATTCATGAAAAATACTTCAAAAACTGTTTCAGCAAGTGTCAAGAACAGTGGGCTAAGTGTGTTCAGAGAGAATGAATACTTTGAGGGGACAAGTGGCAATGTACCTTTTACTGTAATGAATTTTAAAAATCTAAACACATCATATTTTTCAATCAGCTCTTGTGTAGTAACAGAAAAAGTAGAAACTATGTAAACATCAAATTCTGCAGTATAGTTAAATTACCATTAACAATAAATGTGAGGTAGCCATTACTTATCACATTAAGGGAGAATTTACAATATTTAAGGCACATTTTTAGTAGGTAACTTTAAGTAAGAAAGCAGGAAAGTTATATATATATGGTATAATAGCACCCATGATTAAAGCCTGCACTGAACATACAAAGTAGAAAGAATTAGTTCAAACCATTAACAATGACTATGGAACTATAGAACAATGGATCATTCTGCTTTTTCTTCCAGTATCACATTATAAAAGAAATTTGGGGCCCCAAACACTTCTCCTTATCATCTGCCTGGTGCATAAAACTGATCAATTCGAGTCAACAGACAAAAGGAACACAGAAAGGGACACTGAGCCAGCCTGGAAGTTCTCAGTCCTCGGGCTCTTGCGATTGCGTCTTGCCTTCCTCACAGGACATCATGAGTCGGCATTCTCCTGCCAATAATTTTCATTTTCTTCCCTAGCCCTTGGGTCCCCACAGAGTTGAAAAAGAATTGAAAAAATTTTGCCTATTAGCCAAAGTAAAAAAAGAAAGTTCTGATAATAAAACCAAGAAACCCAGAGTTACCAAAGTTCCATATGAAGTCTAGAGCAGGGAGTTCTCATTGTAGGCAGTAGTTTTTGTGATTGTGAGTCCAACAGACAGAGCACAGATATGTGTAAGTGAGTGGATGATGAAAAACTTAGAAGCGTTTCTTAGCCTGGAGGTCAAGAAGACTGAGGGAAAAAACGGAGGGTGAGTGTTGGGGAAAGTATAGATACTGGAGATCTAAAAAATGTAAAACATTTAGGCTTCTGTCTTTGTTGCTGTTGTTGTTATTTTATTTTTTGAGAGAGAGTAAAACTGGCCTGGATTAAATTTTTAAGTTTTCTGTCCTCTGCATGCAACCCCCTTACTGAAGACTGAATCATGTGGGATCATATGGGACTTCATGTTTTATCGGTTGTGGCTGATATTCATTAACTAGTAGATGTTGGGAAAACTACTTAAATTCTCTGTGTTATGGGGTGAATTTTGCTCCTCAGTGTATATATTCAAGTCCCAATCCTGATGTCTCTGAATCTGACCTTACACAGAAATCAGGCTAGGGCCTGAGATTTAGCTCAGTGGTTCTGGTGCCTGCCTGGCCAGGGCAAGGTCCTTGGTTTGATCCCCAGTAACCACATACAATAATACCGGGTGTGGGGGCTCACGCCACCAGCAATCAGTACCACACACCACAAATGTCTGGCGTGGTAGTTCACGCCAATCATCCCAGCACTCGGCAGGCACAGGCAGGAGGATTGCTGAGTTCAAGGCTTGCCTGGGCTACACAGTGAACTTAAGGCCAGCCTGAACTACAAAGAGAAACCCTGTCTCAAAAAAAAAAAAAAAAGAAAAAGAAAAAGAAAAAGAAAAGAAATCAGGCTAAGGTGATCCCATACTGACTTAGGATGGGCTCTAGCCAATGGTTATCAGAAGCTAGAAATTTAGACACAGACAGGCAGAGAGGAAGTCCTACAAATACAGATGTCATGATCAGAGTTTTGGTCCCGTAGACCAGGGAATACCAAGGGTTGCCTAAAACCACTAACCAGCCAGAAGAGGGGAAGTCTCCTCCAGAGACTTCAGAGGGAGCTTGGTCCAGGGGATACCTTGATTTCTGAGTTCTGGGCTTCAGAAGTGTATGAGAATAAATGGTTGCTGTTTTAAAATGTTGGGTGGTAATTTGTTATGGCAGCCTATGACCACAAGTACTCTCTCTGTGTAGATTTTCTCATACACAAAGCAGCAAAAACAGGAAATTTTGTCATAGGCCTGTGGTGCACATGACATGAATTCATATATTTAAACCACTCAGATAGGTCCTGGGTCATAGTGAGGAAAGCAAGACTCCTGAGACTTAGGCTCCTGGCCTCCCAGTGTTTGTGGACTATTTTTTTTTCTGCTCTGTTCTTCCTCTGTTTCTTAGGTTTTGCTTCATTACTAATCTCACAGAAGCCATCTGCACTGGAAGAGAACTTGGAGAGACACCGTCCCCAGTCTCTTCATTTAGCAGGTGCTTTTTGAGATCTTTTTGGTGTTTGCATGTTACAAAGCCTTCTAATCATCCCGGGGGCAAGTGATGCGAGAATGTTGCTAACCTTACTGTGGGAGTCAAGATCAAAGCAGTGGAAGGGTCTCTAAGGATAAGGCCCACAGGGGACAGCTTCACATTTCAGAGTCTCCTCTGCTTCCCTGTGCTTCCAAGAATCCCTCTAGAAGGTGGCTGTAGGCAGATGACTTAGTGGCAGCCCAGGGCCCAGGACTTCTGCTTATGGGTGAGCGTTTCCGGCTCCTGAGCTCACCCTCACTGAAAGTCCATCCAGCGACTCCCGGGATTGGGCTGTTGGCTAACGGCCCCATCTTCCTACTTTACCAGGTAGCCTCAAATTTCAGTTAAAGAACAGGGTGGAAGGAAATTAAAGCTACCAGATATGGGATGAGCACCTGGATTTAGAAAAACAGTGTGTGTGGCGGGGCTCCTCAGATGGGAGTTTCTGTGTGTGTGTGTGTGTGTGTGTGTGTATGTGGGTGTGTGTGTGCGTGCACGCACGCGCACATAATGCTGCATTTCAGGAGCTCTTGAAAGTCAAATAGGAAAAATAACACAGCTGGCCAGCTTAAGACTGCAGCTGATTTTAGGTAAGAGCTGCTGAAGGTTCAGATTTCCTTCCTGGCCCAAGTCATCTGGCCACAAAAAATAAATGATAACAAATTTTCCTTCCTTCCATGGAACATTTTCATCTTCACTATTCTATTTACTCTGAATAGAAATCATATAATGAATTAGCCTCAGGTAAACATTATAATCCAGAGCCCAGAAAGACGGTGTGATGTGTTCAGGGCCGCATAGCTTTGGAGTGGCAGCTCTGAGGAGAAAAGGCGGTTGTCCTGACCTCCAGGTGTAAGGCAGCAATTACAAACAGACAGTTGTAAGAGGTCAGAGCCAAAATAGGCACGCAAGGCCCTCAGGTCTGTTCCTTTTCTTTCTTAAAGAAACTGAGATTCAAAATCGGATGGCTGGTCAAGGGCAGAGACCAGCGTCCAGGTGTGCTGCTCTTCCCGGGGCGGGATCTTTGTTATCGTTAATCAGGGCAAAGGCCTCCCGGAGAGCAGGATGGGCCTGTGTGAAAGTGTCCTGTACGTGCAAAGACGGGATACCACAAAAGAAGCGGGGGCCTGGGCGAGCGCTGGCGGGTCCTGACAGCGGAAGAATCCACTGCTACCAGGGGGAGCGCCCTTCTCGGGGGCCCTCCACAGCCGCGGGGCAGCAGGCCCAGGGAGGGGAGAAAGAGTTGGCAGGGAGGGGTCCTGCTCGGAGCCTGGGAAGTGGGCATCCCGCAGGTGGGAAAGTGGCAGTGCCCGTCGTCTCAGCGGGAGCAGCAGAGGGGCTGGTGGGGAGGGCCCGGGGCGGGGTGACACTTTCTCTGGCTGGTGAATGGCCCTGACTCCCTTTCTGGGATCCGCTCATTCACATGCAAATCCCTCCAGCCGCTCAGAGGTGGGCCCCAAACAGTTCTGGATGGGAAAACAGAGAACAGAAAGTGGGGGGAAAAAGAGCTGCTGTACCTTCTGCAGAAGAGGCTGTCTGGCTCAAGGTGTGTGCCAGTCTAGGGTGAAGGAGGCAGGGCTTGGGTGGTGGCAGGAAGGACCTGTGGGGAGGCAGTGTGCTCTAGCACAGTCTCGCGGGCGGTGTGAGCTGGTGCACTCGCGTCCCCCCCCCCGCCCCGGCCCGGGCCCTGTCCCACCCGGCCCATGTTTACACCCTCACTTCTACGCAGAGACGGTGGCCGCTAATTCCTGCTCTGCCGCTTGTGTAGTATTTTAATCTCCTCCCAGCTGTGAGGTACTGAAGCTAGGGGTTCCCACCTGCTGACCCAGGGCCAGTTGTCAACTTTGCAGGCCATTTGCTGCCCTGCTATGAGGCAGAGCAATCCTTAACGATTAAGTTTCATAAGCCTATACGTGAATAAATTATATGTGAGGCAAATTGTATGAAAACTCCTTGCACCCTGATTATTTTAGCACTGTTCTCTTGTCTGGGTTCTTGAAGTTAATGTCTGTTGCATCTGAATGTCGGGGACATAATGTGGCCGGACAGACACATCTCTTCTCCAGCCCACTCCCCCGCCAATCCGGTTGTTTAGCCGTTTACAGGTTCACACATCCCTGTGGCCAGGCCTTGGTCTGCTTGAGCATAAAAGATGGACATGAATCCCGTCTTCTGGGAGCCGGGAGGTTAAAACACGCATCGGGTGAGAAAGCAGCCCGCAAAGTCTGCCATTATCTGGTAGTATTCTGGGAGACCCTGTTTGCCAGCCACCTTCCCTCTGCACCCTCTGCGTTCGTCTCCCATTCCCGTCCCTCCAGCGCCTCTGCCAGCCTCTCCCTCTGCCCTCTGCCCTCTGCCCTCTGCGAATGCACCAAGCATTTTGCCCGAGAACCACCGTGTATCCTGTGTCCTCTGCCTGGAAGCTTTTCCCAGAAGGCACCGCTCGCTACCCCTCCCTCCGTCTTTGTTCCGCTGCCGCCCTCTGGGTGAGTCCTACTCTGACCACCATGTTTAAATTACAGAACCTACCTCAACTCTTGCACATGCTTTCACCAACCCTGTTGCATTTCTTTCCCTGTCGACTTCTTACTCACTGTATAACTTGCTTAGGAATTGCACTTAGTACTTATTGTATGATAACTTCAGTGAAATACGAGCATCAAGCTGGTAGAACTTTTTGTTGGCCTTAATTACTGCAGTAGTATAAGCTCTAGTGAGTTGGAGGTACTCAGTCAAATATTTGTTATGTAAATGAGTATTTTCTCTTTGTCTACCCTTCCTTTCTATCGGGAAAGTAAACATAGGGTTTTTATGAGGATGTTTCCAAGAACTGTGGACCCCGAACATGTACAAACTGTGGACCATGTACTTGTACACACTGTGGGCCCCGTATGTGCACAAACTGTGAGCCCCTTACATGTACCCCCCAAAGCACTTTTATCACACTCATCCAGCTCAGCTTCATTCTCTGCCCCAGCGCTGGGAACCTCCTTCTGTTTTTCATCACCCCTGGGCTTATGCTGTTTCCACTTCCTGCATAAAATGAGCTTTGGTCACACTTTTCTAAAGCTCATTTTCACTTCCTGATTCTTCTGAATCAGCTGGAATGGGTGTTGGGGGGCAGGGGGTGTTTGGAGGGAAGAATCCTGCTGGGGAACACAATTGAAATTCATGAGAAGCGATCTGTTTTTCATTTCCTTTTGGGCCCGAAGCCTCCTGTCCACTCCCAGAGCACTAGCAGAGCTGCCGCAGTAGTTGGGGTCAATGCGACTGAAGGTCGAGGGCATATTCTAAATAAACAGAGCACTGCGCAGAGTGAGGAGTTTGGGGTCAGAGGATTTATCTCGGTTACACAGCAGGATGCAGACTGACCGCAGTGGCCGGAGGGATGGGGCACCGGCCTGGGAGCCAAAGACCATCAGGACGGGAAGAAGGGCTTGGAGAGGCCAGATGGTCCAGTCCTTTCAGTGGGGAAACCAAGGCCCAGAATGGACTGGCAACTCTTCCAAAGTCTGCAGGGGCAGGAGGCTGACTTACAATCAGAGCTCTTTCTTTCACAAACACTGCTGGGAGATGTGTGCCTTTTCCCGTTTTGCCCAGAACTGTGCTTGTTGCTTGAGAAAATGTAGACGTGGGCCTTGACCTCACAGCACGAGCCTTGAGCTCACTCGCAGAACTAGCGAACCCCAAACAGGCACTTTCCCTGTTCTTTGTCGCTTAGCCTGTATTACTTACTATTTTGTAAAATAGTTTCAATGTCCAAGCTAGGAGAAAAGCAAAAAGTTCATTAAAATTGAGACAACACAAGGACCATCAAGATCCTTCAAGGTCCTTTGGTAGATTTAACCAATTACCATGACAGGCCCGGTGCTATTTTAGAAACAGTGTATAACTAAGAGGCATAGCAGGGTTCCTTCCAGAATAGAACAGGCTTCAGAAGGGGCCCGAATCATGATTTGTAGTAAGAAAGTCACAGATTGAGAACTGGCTGTTCTGTAGAGACTTACACAAGTCCTTCTGTGCCTTGGTTTCCTTTTTAGTAGTTAGGCGAAATAATCCCCGCTCTTCCTGTTCCTTAACCATCAAATGAGCTAATATATTTAGACACCGTGTCATAACATTTGTGATGTTATAAGGTAAACACACAAGAGAGATAACCCTTTCACAGCACTTTTCCAGAAATTGCATAAAAACACTGAGTGACACGAGTGAGGCCATACAGAGCTGGATGGTGGTAGGGTCAGAGGAGAGGAGGAAGCTGGCATTCATTTAGCATCTGTCAGAGTCAGGCAAGCACTTCACTGCTCCTACTGTCACCATCACTGCCAATATAATAGTGTTTATTGAGCTAATTACACATGTTTTGGGCATATGTCGTTCAAGCATGTGCTTCATTTGGCATTTACAATTAGGCCTTAAGAAAGGAATTATTATTGTTCCCAAGCTATAGATGGGAAAACGGAAGCAGAGTTAGGTGAAATACAGTTCTTGCTCCAGGGAGAGGTGTAAGCCTGTGTCTGACTGTCTCTGAATCCTGGGTCTAAACCTCTGAGCAGAAATCCTTGCACAGTACTGATTCCACATCCAACCATCCTTTCCTTTAATGCTCCCCCACAATCCTTGAAGAAGATACTTTGTCCACCATGAAATTTTTTCCACTGCCGTGGAAGACCTCTACTCTGGGAGATGGAGAAAGTTAGCCCATGGGTATCACTCAGATAAGTGACAGAGACAGGATTTTGTCCTTATGTCCCTTGAGGCCTTGTCTCAGAACCTGGACCAGCATTTCAGCTGGCTTCTAAAGTCAGTACATTGCAACACACTCTGTATTTATTTGCCTTCATGTTCCTGGCCTCTATTACTAAAAAAAGTAGCTACTATGCTGTCAGGACCTGGGCTGAAACCTGACACCTCCATCTCCTTCTCCCATACACGGGCATTTCTTGGGGTTTTTATTTGTAGTACCTCTGCCTGGGCCCCTCAGCTCCCCAAGAGGCTGGTGGGGTTTCCAATATGTTTCAACTATGTTCAGCAGAGCCACCTATTCAACACAGTCCCTGAAGAGCTTCGCTCAATGACTCTCTTGGCTTTTACTGTACTAATTCACCTTCTCAGTTCCAGACCAGAGGTGCTCAGATATTTCCACGTCATCTCCCCATACCCTGTCCTCTATCCTGAGACACGTCTCAGCTTTTCACTGGAGGTCCTAGATGGAAATGCCAGAAGATGCCAAGCTGAAAACATAAGTGGAATAAACTGCTTCGTAGGCTTTAGACAGAAACACATTCTGCACATTAAGTACAGGTGAGTATTATTCACACAACTGTTTTCACTGGCTTTTTGTGAAGTATATGTTCTTAGGTAGAGACACTTGGGAGTTGTCGCTGTTGACTGGAAGAGAAGCAGTGAGAAAGCAAGAGAAGGTTTTAGCGTGAAGGAAAGGAAGGGAGTAGTGGGGACCCCACCTAAAAGATCTCCTTTATTGTGGGGCCAGCTGATTGTAAGAAGCTGCCAAAGTCGCCACGTTTGCTAATAAAATTTGGACCTGTAGATTTTTGTGTGAGATCGCAAGTGTTGTGCTGAATTAATTCATTTTGCTTGATATTCTTTTTCAAAATATAGAATGATTCAATGCTAGGCTGACCAACAAAATTTATCTGCAGAATTAATTCAACCTGTTGTTCACTTATTTGTGGCTTCACTTATTTATGACTTGGGGTATGCATTTTAAATCCAAATTTTCCAAATATTTTCTCAGCCACTCTCCAGATGATCTTTCTGAGCTTTTTCTCTCCTATGTCCCTAAAGCATGCCAATCCTGACTGTTCTCTCTCTGTGTGTCATTTTATCCTTTTTGACCTCCACACTGTGGAATCACACTGTTGAGTTCTTATTTATCCTTCAAGACTCATAGCAAACATCACCTGTTTCTGAAGCCTTTCCTGGAATGCAGGCACGACTACTCCCAAATGTACACATTACCTTATGTCCTTTGTATTACTTTGTAATTTATTAAATATCCAACAGTCCCATTGCCTACATTGAGACTGTTCATTCTTGGAGGTCAGGACTCTCTGCCTCACCTTTCTGGGCCCAGTTTTGGTATAGCGTTCAGCTTGTGACAGACTTTGAATAAAATTCCTGGGTTTTGTTCTTTAGGAAATGGGCAGCCGTGGAAAGATTTTGAGATCAGAACAATGTATACATAGAGGATAGACTAATGAGAAGAGACTGATATCTGGTAGATAGGAAATTTTGCAATAGATTCAGTGAAACAGGAATTGAAACGAAGGGATCAACATGAAGGACAGGGGTTAAAAGAACAGGTGTATTGCATGATAAGAACATTTAACACATGCAGTTGCACTTCTCAGACATAATGGGCGAGAGAATGAAAACCGAATGCAAGTGACCATGCTTTCTTGGTCATTGAGCAGGTGCCATGAAGTCAACTTGAAAATAGGATGTGTAAATGTGCTATTGGGAGCTCTGGTTTTTAATTTATTATACCTATTTCTGTATTTGAGCCCACAGATCCTATCCACGCCAATCACTTCATCTGATGTTCAAACAAAGGAACTGTAATTCATCTTATTTCTAGAAAAATAGTGTCTCTGTCTCTGATGGACACACCAAAAGATAGCATTTTACTATATTTAAGGATTTTTTAAAGAGTAGGTTTCATTATTGGCAATATTTGTCTTGTATTATAACTTGGGAAGGCACTACCATTTAATTTATTTAGAGGAAGAAGGACTAGAATCTTGAGATGTCTAAGTACGGTGTTAACCAAAGAGTTACCCTTCGGGTTTTGGACATAGTGGTGGTGGAATTCTTCCTTAACTTCTTAGGTCTCAGATGCACAGAAAATCAGAGTTAGGTGCATCCAGTTGTCCCCACCTGTTTTGGCACCAGAGACAGGCGTCATGGGAGACAGTGTTTCTCTCAGACAGGGGAAGGGTAATGGGGGTGATTCAAAGGAGTGTGCAGCCTAGATTTGCCTGCATAGTTCACAATAGGGTTTGCAGTCATACAAGATTCTAATGTCACTGCTCATGTGACAGGAGATGGAGCTCAGGCTATAATAAAGCAATGAGGAATGGTTATAAATACAGATGAAGCTTTACCCACTGTTTACTTCTTGTGTGGGAGAGATATGGGTGTGTGTGTGTGGGGGGGAAGGTTTGGTTTCCTCTGTTATAACTGTCTGGCTGCAGATTCTGTTTGACAGAGGAAGGAACAGAGTTCCTTCTCAAAGGAGTAGTTGGCCTAAGGTTATTTAGTATAGGATGACAATGAGACACTAGTCTTCCCTGCTCTCTGATTGTGACTGTACTGTACCCTGTGCCTGCAGCATCAGCCAGATGTGGTTCTCATGCCTCATCTGTGCATGTCAGGAATCCACAATTGAAGCCACATTCCACAGAAGCAGATGCTGCTGTGCAGATGTGCACATGCCTTGAAGACCAAGAGCTGCAGGAGATCAGATTGAAGAGGAATTCTCATCAAATAGGAGCCTTTGGGTGCTGCTGCTCTTCAAACTACTCATAAGCACTGGCACCCTGATGGGCCTGGGTGGAGATGGCAATTTGTGGGCTGGGTCTGGGCTGCCGAGGGCCTCTGTGATATGAAAGTTTCTTTAAACCCACTCCTTCCATGCCAGGGGAATTCATTTGTGGAGTAAAAAGGTTTCAAAACAAGAGATGTTATCCTGCCAAACAGAGTTTAATAATATTATAGTTCTTTGGTGAAGGACAAGCTCTACTCCAAAAATAAGTCACTGAGGCCGCCTGGGTAGACTGCCATCTGTAATTCGAGGGCTTGAGGCCATAAAACTTTGAAAGTTGGTTCTTATGAACATATTATCTCCATTTTCTGGGACCATCTGAGCTAGGATAATGAGGGTTTGGTGGGGTTATCTGTAAAATTTTGGCAAGGAGAGCTGGGATTAGAATTCGGGAGTTTAAGGAACGCTAAGGATCAGCTCAGCCCACCTTCTCACTGAGAAGATGATAAAACAGAATTTTGGAGAGCAGGGTTAACTTTGCCTGGCATCACGTGTCACGCTTGTGCTTTTATTCAGAAGGAAAGAGAAGAGTATCTCTCTTATTCTTAGCCAGAAAAAGCACATATCTGTGGGCTGAGTTTGGGAAGGCAATTATCAAAGGGAGCAGATTTCAACCGTGCATATGAGGCTGCTGGGTTTGGGATCCCTGAAGCAGACTGCTAGTCCTGCCCTTGATCTTTGCCCTTCAGTCTCCTCTTCCATCTCACCGGAACTTGACCAGCATGACACAGTTCGAGCCGCAATGCCTCAAGGTGCTGGTCAGTGGTGACCAAGGAAGGTAAGCAAACAGAAGGAATTCAGGGCCATCTTTAACCTAAGCAGCTCCTATCTCTTTTCTCTGTTGGATCTCATGGAAGGTTCTGAGAAGAACATGTTCACTAGGGAGAGAACAGTATTACCAATCACTTGCGACTAGATGAGCCTTCAGAAGGCCTGCGGCCTTGTGTGTTTTTGACTTTTGGAGGGAAACTCTGCTGGGCATGTGTGGACAAGGGCACAAGGCCTGTCTCCATGTGAGGGCAGCATCCTCTGAGGGAAGGAAGGCCTACTCAGGTCCCATGGATTCCAGAATACCTGCCCAGGGGCTAACGCTGAAATTAGGATAGGTTTCTACAAGAGTCAACTCTGTAGGTTTACTATCTCACATCAAAGGAATCAACAATTTAATCGGTGAATGGCCTGAAGTAGAGTGTATCTTTGCAACTCCCAGGGACCGTGCTCATCTGTCTTTGTAATCTTAAGAGTCACACAGTCCCTAGCACAGGGCATTCCTAGGCGGGCAGCACCTCATAGAGCAGTGATTCTGGGATATGGCCAATGTCTGGAGACATTTTCAGTTGTCACAACTGGAGGAGAGATGCCACTGGCATCTGACAGGTGGAAGCAAGGCATGCTGCTAAACATTTTACAGTGTTTAAACAGCTTTCATCAGCAAATAATTATCTGGCTCAAAAATGTCCATGGAGCTGAAATTGGGACCCCAACATGGAGCAACACAGCTATCTCATGTGGGCCCAACACATTCACTGACAAAACATAGCACTAAATGAGCAGAGGCAGGGACGGGGTCACAGCCCCTCTTAACCAGCCTCCCCCGTGCCTTTGTCAGCTCTTCAGGTTCAAGGGCGTATAGATCGTGAGCAGTCTGGTGTGGACAATGAATGTGAGGTTCGAAGCCATAAAACACACCTTTGGGACCTTGATCTGCTGCCTCCCAGCTGTGCGATGTTGGGTGAATTTCTTAACTTTCCTAGGTTTATACTTTGCTGTGAAGTGAGGCAGTTGTGCTTGTCTTATAGGACTGTTGTACAGTTTAAATGGCATTAGAAGAATAAAAAGCATTTTAGAACTACTTTGCTATTGACCAGATATTCTGGTTAACATGGGTTTAACTCTTTCTGAATTACTGAAAAAATGAAACTATTTTAATATTAAAAATATATGAGGGGGCCAAAGATTTAGCTCAGTGGTTCCAGCACCTGCCTTGCAAGTGCAGGTCCTGAGTTCGATCCCTGGTAACCACGTACAGTGCTGGGCGTGGTGACTTGCGCCCACCAGCAATCAATACCACATACCACAGTGCCGGGTATGGTGGCTCAGGCCTGTAATCCCAGCACTCGGAGGCAGAGGCAGGAGGATTGCTGAGTTTGAGGTTTGCCTGGGCTACATAGTGAGCTCAGGGTCAGCCTGAATTATAAAGCGAAACAACAAACAAAAACAAAAACAAACAAAATATATATATGTATCTATATATATACACACATATATATATATGTCTATGTGTATATATATGTATGTATGTGCATATATATATATATATATATATATATATATATATATATATATGGGCAACTCTGGATTTATTTGATGAGAATCTCTTCCAGAAAGCCAGGGAGAGCTCAGAAAGCAGGTTCTTGGCTCTCTATATCTTTGTGAAGTAGGTACAACCTTATTAAACTTGGAATTCTCTGATTACTCTCAGCTCTACTTTAAAATGAAAACAGCTTCTCCTCCATGACATTTTCTGTGGATTCCCTCTAAATTCCAGGGAATATTATTTGTATGTTGCAATAGTCTCCTGCTCTCCCCAACCATATCTGGTACACATTCTTCAGATAGTGAATTTTCCTTCTAGCACATGCCCTTTGTGGATAAAATACTAACTCCTTAGTGTGATATTGAAACCCTTTCAGAATCACATCCAATCTTCCTTTCCAACTGGCAATTACTGGATACTCAACATTTTCCAAACTGGGGAATTGGCCAGTACTTTCTAATACAAGAGTTTTGAGCATACTTGTGGCAGTATTTTCATTTTGATTATGACATACTTTGAGGTCTCTGGGACCTTTAAGCAGAAGTTAGTAGATGTTACATACTTTGAGAACAAAAATAATTGTTTTTCCATGATAAGGATCAAGACCAAGACCTTAGGCATGCTAAACAAGTGCTCTACCACTGAGCTATAGTCCTAGTCCTGAGAACAGAAAGAAAACAGAGGTTGTATTTGGTTGAGTCACTCACCACAAGTCCGAACTTCTCCCATTTTCTTTTCTAGTTCTACTTACTCAGCTTGAACTTGGCCTATCATTCTTGGTCTTCATTCATCATATTGAGACCTCAAAATATAAGCTTATAAAGGTAGGTAAGGACAGTGTCCAATTTCAGACTTTCTGAACTTCTAACAGAAAGCCTGGCTCAGTTAGGAAATGTTGAGGGTCTCACCTTCACGTAGTCATATTCACAAAGGTAAGATGATTCCAAGTTGAAGTGCATGAAATAAAGCTTGATTCGAAACCCTTCTGGGACAGTGATATTCCAAGTCACCTCTGAGTCGCTTGGATAGGAGTCAGGATAGCCAGGTGACTGAATCTGGCCAAACATATCATTTAGCTCCACGGTGTGGCCCGAAGCCTTCAAGAGGGAGAAGCACAGAGCATGATAGAGGAAGAGCCACCTGAAAGACACGAATGCGTAGCTACTTACACTCATGGACGCAGATCATCAACACCTAACTGCATATACAGCTGGGAGACCAGGTTCTCAGAGTGTTCCTTCTGCAATTATTTCTTCCCCTCTGTGCTTTGCCTACCTAGTCTATAACCTGAGAGGAAGTAACTCTATGATTTATAAAATTTCTTCTAGGTTTGATCATTTGAAAATTTGCTAAGGGTTTTAAGCTTTTCTAGGAAATATCACATTTGGGACTTACTTTACTATTGCAAATAGTTTCATATTTAGGTAAAATCTGATATCACTTCTTCAGATTCATTTATGAATCATAAACTATGAATCATGGGATCTTCCAGCTTCAAGCAAATTTCACATGTTGAAAAAGCATTTTACCACAGTATCAGTCAAGGCACGGGAAAACTTGAAAAGACAGAATGAGTGAAGGAAATCTTCCTTATGGCAAGTGTCTTAATACAAGAGTCAAAAGTTTGTAATTCATTTCTGGACAAATGAAGGATAATGGATTACTAAAATATTTGCAAAAGAAGCCACAGGAAACTTAATAAAGCTTACACAAGGCCACAAATGTGAACAATGGGATAAGGAGATATAATGGTCCAGGCTGGTCAAAGCCCAATGGTTAGTAAGCAGCAGCAGCCCAAGGATCTGTCCACTTCATTACTACTCTGGTTAAGACCTTGCCTGGTTGTCCTTGGGCTCAAAATTGGCTTGTCAACTTTTCTGCTAGCAAGTTCATAATCTCATTTTTATTTTCAATAATGGTCTTACTCTCTATCAGTTTTCTAACTTTACCATTCCCTTTCCTATTTCACCTTGTGTAATAGTCAACACATCCTATTGTTTCTACTTCTTATATTCTGAGAATATATCTCTCCAGTTAAGTACTTAGTGTAAAGCCTCTCATCTAGAATGTTGCTACAGCAGGCAAACTGTCCCTTTCCCCATTGTACTATGGCAATCTTCTGCCAAGGAAGATTTTCTACACATGGATATGGCCATGTTGCTTGACTGCGCCATAGTTGCAGAGAAAACGTCTGCTACTGTACGGTTTATGAAACTGGTGTCGATCTGTCTGTTCAAATCCTTCTCAATGGTAGTGATGCCACTCCTTTTCATACCTTGACATCATTGTCTAGGAGCCCATCCTTCAACTGTTGATGTCTAATTTAACCTTCATGGTCCAGCCAAAAGCTCCAGGGCTATACACTATCCTTTTATCCCTCCTGATTCCATGGCTCCCTGCACACATCTCTGTTAGAGTAGCTATCACACCAGAGTGCATCAGGCAGAGCATTAAACTTTAATGTGTTTGGGTTCAAATCCCAGTTCTTCCACTTAGGGCTATGAAAAGCTGGGCTCTATGAGCTTCAGTTAATTCAGAAATAAAGTGTAGATTATAATCCTTAATTTACAAGGTTCACTTGAACATCCGACATAATGTATGTAAGAGAAACAAGCATCTAATAAGGTATGAATAAATGAATGAATGAATAAAAGAAAGTGGGGCTAGAGTCTTAAATAGCTTAAAAGTCAATACTCTAATGCTATAGGACTTTTGGATTAACAGTTATATCTTTACTAATCAGAAAGTTGTTTCCCTGCCAATACTTTCCTCCCATGTATTCAAATACATACTTATGTACATATGTTTGCATATGAATTTTTGAGCATATAAACATAGCAGAACTATATGCATAGATTATTCAGTTATTTCTTGTACTATTCACATAAAAGATAAACAGATATATATATATAAAAGGCCTAGAAAAATATGCACCATGGTATTAACAGTGCTTGTCTATGAGATGGAAATGAAATGTTTTTGATATGTATATATAAAATGTTTCCATTTGTCTGGAAGGCCTATCTACTATTTTTTTCAATAAAAAGGAAATAAACTTATTTAAATTTTTTGCGAGGTCCCTGCAATAGCAACATGTGGGATGTTGTTAAGCAAACAAAATGTTTTAATTCAATAGCCAGTGTCAATATTTTTAAAACCAATCTGTGAAAGGAGGCTTCAGAGGCAGAGAGGAGGGAAGGCATGGGTCCAAGTTAGCCAGGGAGTTAGTAGAAAAACTGAGTCCAGAAGATCAGGGCTCCCTGGCACCCCCACCTCTAAATGAAGAAATACACTATGTTAACAGGGCTAGGAATTCAGGTTCAGCCGGGATGAAGAGTGGAGAGCAGGCTCCTCTAGTGGCCTTGACTTCGTTTATCTGTCATTTTTGAGGAGGCGTGGAAAGCCTCTGTTTGTTTGCTCATCTCTGGTGTGGTAACAGTAATGACTTCCCACAGGGTTGCTACCCACAGGAGCATTAGAAAGTGCTTTGTTAAAAGTCCAGCTCTGGGCAAACATCTGTGATTACTCCATGTTGCTGCTTCCCGAAAAGCAGGGGTTAGGAGTGAGCTTTGGCTTTCTCAGTGGACCTCCCCGTAATGGAGACAACAGGATTACGTAAGGCTGAAAGGTCAACTTTCTTCATGTCTGCTTTTTCCAGAGCACAGTGGGGAGACTTTGAGTCCACAAAGGGCTGGAAGCTGACTGGTCCATACAGCCCGGAGGCCAGTGCCATATGTAATGGGCAACTGGTCAGTGTTGGAGGAAGGCCTGTGAAGCTCTCTGCTCTTCTCTGTTTGCATCTTGAAACACTTGCAAACATATGAACCAAATATCTCCGTTAGCATAATGGGCTCAAGCATATGCTTGTTTGCTTCCTCGATTTAGGGGCTCTAAATCAAAGACTCTAAGTGTCAGCTTTCATTCCTCATCACGCTCTGAATGTTTTTGGCTTCTTATATACCAGGCACCGGCTGTACAATTCCTGACACCTGTTATCTGTGCTCCAGCGAATCAAAAAGTTTAGCTACATTTGCTTGAAATGTCATAGTCGTATATAAAGCCAGGATTTCATAGTCTCCACTGTGGGAGTCTATGCATAAAGATCTCATATGATTTTAGAATGAACAGCGATTTCCAGCCCTCCCCATTCACTCCCCTCATTTCAGCTCACACAACGCCGAGACACCATTTTTGAGTCTAAAAGTTGGAAGGGACTCTATAGCTTTCTTACACACCACTCTCACTTGACAGATGATGAAAAGATACCCTGAGAGATGTCGCATTATGCCCAATGCCATATGGTGAAGTAACTTCAACAGAAGAAGAGGATAACAAAAGCTCATAGAAGAAGTTGGGTCCATGCCCATATCATGCCCAGGCATCTGGCCAAAGCAATTAATCCTGTGAAAAAAAAATTTAAAAAGCCATGGTTTTCTGTGGAAATTTTAAAAAATACTAACGGGTGATCCCCTCTTCGGGAAATTTGGGTTTGACTGGTCTGGGGGTAAGGCCCGGGCCTGGGCATTTTTTAAAATACCACAGATCAAGTTTATTTGGATGTCCATCCAGGATTTGGAATCTAATGAAATAGCAAAGTCCTGCCCTTCAAGCCAAAAGACTAAGATTTGTTAGTATGGCTTTGGGCAAGTTGCTTAATATATTTTACTCTCACTCATTCATCAAACTTCATCTTCATCCAAAATCCAAAGACTAGAAGAGACCATGACCATAAAATTGCTTTGCAGACTCTAAAGTGTTGTATGCACGCGAAGCAAAATCTCTTAGAGACTTTTCCAGCAGAGCACTAGCTTTCCTACTCAACAATTAAAATGCTATTTACTAAATGTTTAGCAGGAAATAGACAGTACGCTAGCGACTGGTTATACAAAGACGACCACACGGATTAAGGCAGATACTTACACAGGGAAATGCTCAAAGACAATAAAGGATGTAGCTCCGAAGGACAGAAGAACAAAGGAAGAGATGCTATCTCTGGAGGATGGAAATCAGGGAGAAAGGAAATATATTGGAATTGACTAGAATTGTCAGGTCTAGACAGGGAATGAGGGGCAAGGTTGGTCCAGGCTGAGGGACAAACATACCCAAAGACACAGGACTTTTCGCCCTGTGGTTTGGCTGGCTGAGGCACTGAGTGAGACCGTGTGAGTCTGATCCTTTATCGGTAAATCAGATTATCATTCCTGTAGATGGGCATAAGGGCCACTTTTCTCTAGGAGAAGAAAATGAAGCTTGATAGCGGGTTTACAATAACAGAATGGCTGCGTTACATTTAAGGATTTGATTATTGCTCTGAAGCCTAAGCGATTGGAATTTGGAGAGACATGTCGCCCCAAGTCTTATATGGGGCCCAAGCTCAGCGAAGTTGAGAGTGACTTTACAAAAAAGAAACAAATAGGAGCGCTCCTAATATAAGGAAAGAATAATAGGCAGAGGGATGTGAAGCACTTAAAAGAGCTGTAGGGATCTTTCCTCACTTTTATATCTCTAACAGTAAGACACATATATAGTAAAAATCATTACAGTGATTGAATTTTCAGACCCATAGGGGAAAAAAAAACCTTGTTAGGAATATCTGAAGAGCTTCAAACCAAGTGGAATTTAAAATCCTTGGTTACAGAACTCTAAACGTTCCTTTAAAAAATAATTTTGGTGGTATCCCTTTAAGAACCATTTGGTACAATTCATAGCTTGATTCGTGTCACCAGCTGGCTCTGATTTCAGGAATAAATGCAGAATTTTATAGGGAACTGTAAAATGGGGACAGGTTTTTAGTTTTCTAAATTGAGGTTTAACTGGCAAACTTCTGAGGGTTTAAGAAACCACAAAACCGAACCGTGCAAAGCTGGTTTCTTTTTCCCGTCAGAACAAATAAACACACAAACACGTATCTAACTCTCAAAGTGTCTGGAGAGAGAAATCAATGCTCTTGGCAGAGAGGAAAATGAAAAACCAGCCTTGTGGGCAACAGGAGAAGAGCCACCTTGGCCCCAGGCGGCACCCGCTCCGGCCCGAGGGCGAAATCCGAGCTGCCTGGGCGTCCGGAACAGAATTTGCACGAACTCTCCTGTTTCAAGTTGCCATCTCCGGAGTCCCAGGAGAGGCTCCCAGCACGGCCGCGGCTCCCTCCGCGGAGCCCCCGGGGGTTGATGAGAAACACCCCAACCTCCCACAGGACGCGCAGGTGAGTCCGCCCGGAGACAAGGTCAGGCCCTCTCCACTGCTTGACAGTCGGTCTCCGGGAGGGTGCAGTGCCCTCTCCTGCCCTGGCACTCACCTCATTGTCCTGCCCTGCGTGCTCGCGGCCGCCCGGCCTTGGTCCCCTCTGCCCGACTTGCCTGTGAGCTCGTCCCCGGTGCGGTGTCAGCGATGCCTTATCTTTGTTCTGAGGTCCCTGTGTGTCTCTGGAATTGGCTGGCATTCTCCATTCAGGTCACGCCTTCCCCTGCCTGCAACAGATCTCCTCTCCCCCTCTGCCGCCGGCTCCCCCCTCGGCTCACTCCTCTGACACACTCCGAGAGACCTGACAGAACCGAGTCTGTCTTCTTCCTTAAAAGCTCGGCTCCTCTAGCCCCGGAGGTGGCTGGCTCCAGCCCTAGGGACACAATAGAGGCACTGCGTAGGTACTTCTCCTCCCCCTCTCCCTGACAAAGAAAGAGTGGAGAGGGACAAAGTCTAATTTCTCTTCAGCCTCCCTGACCTAATGGTTGTAACTGTCGCCCTTCTTCGGGACCCCCGCAAAAGAATACCCATGAAGAGAAGCAGCCACTGAATAAGGCAACTTCAGCATCTACGTTAAAAGGGAGGGGGAAAAAAAATGCAGATTCCAAAGCCTCAGTCTATTTGCAAACAAAATGTGAACAGAGACACTGGCCAGGAGGGACAGTGAGGGAGCACCGAGGTCTGCTCTTGGCTGGTGGCTCTTCCCCTCTTAAAGCAATACTTGTGGCTCAGGATGTGTGGACTCCAACCTGGCCGGGGAAAGCGTCGGTACCAGCCAGAAATCCTGGTATTGCTCAGGTGTAGAAGAAGCCAGACCTACGTTCTCCTCTATACCCATCGTTTGTGGGATAGATATCACATAGGCTGAGCTGAATTACAGGAATGCTCTGTCACGAAAATGATGATAACACCGAGTGAGGAGAGACCCGCTACCCCCAAACCCCCTTCACAGAAATGACAGTCGACCCTAAACAGGTTGAGATCTCCAGCAAAACACCAGCCCCCTTGAGAATAATACCTGCCCCCACCAAAATGCCGACCCAGGAGGACTAGGGCCAGATATCTGGCCCTAGTCCTATTTTTCTGGGTGAAAAATAGGCTCTCCCAAGCCTCTTTTCTGAGTTAAACCCAGTGTGAGCCACAGATGTCATCTGTGTACCGACACAAACTTGCAAGAGTAATACTGTTACACTCCCTAAACAATGAGAGTTTTGAGGCTTGGGAGACGACATAACTCATCCAAACTATGCAGCTATTGGTTATCGCTTTCTAGTGATAGTCCCACTCACAGCCAGCAGTGACTGAGAACAAGCATTGTGCTAAACCCTTAGCCTATGGATCTGTTTCAATCATCTTTCTGTCTGGTACAGGTGAGTATCAGTATGCCCATTTCCCCGATGGACAGACTTCTAGGATAGGTTAAGCAACTCGCCCAGTGTCACACAGTTAGAAGGCGCTTGAGGAGGAACTGGAGTGCTTGTGTACTCTGTGACCCTACCTCACACCATTCACAGAGTCATTAAAAAAACCTTCAGTTCAGAGCTTAGCTTTATTGTTTCCTTTCTACTTCAGCTGCCCATGCACTGCAGGGCGCAATACTTTCCTCTTCTGTTTCCTCCTTTGGAAAACAGAGGTTGTTTTGAAACTTGCATGATGTTACCTGTGGGGAAGTGCTTTATCTAGCTGCTTTTCAGACTACCTGTCAACTGAACCAAGGTGGTCAACATACACGATTCCCACCCGCTGATAACGCTCAGTCGGCGCATTTTGGGGTGTCAGTCTTGCGCCCTTTTCTCTCCAGTTCCTCCACTGTACACTTTTGAGGAGTCAGCCTGGCCAGGGAGGCAAGTGCAAGTGTCTGAGTGGAGAAAACATGCTTGAACTCGGGCACTGTTTCAGGAAAACCTTGCTTTCTGTTTCAGGCAGGCTAAGAGAAAAGGCCTTTAAAATTCCCACTTAAAAGGCTCCTCTTGTGGGCTGGGGATTTAGCTCAAGTGGTACCACACCTACCTTGGAAGCACAAGGGCCTGAGTTCAATCCCCAGTATCACTTTAAAAAAAAAAAAAAAGGCTGGGCGTGGTGGCTCACGCCTGTCATCCCAGCACTCAGGAGGCAGAGACAGGAGGATTGCTGAGTTCCAGGCTTGCCTGGGCTACATAGTGAGCTCAGAGCCAGCCTGAACTACAAAGCAAGACCCTGTCTCAAAAAAACAAAAAGGTTTTTGTAGGCTGGAGATTTAAGCTCAGTGGTTCTGGCACCTGCCTAGCAAGTGCAAAGTCCCTGGTTTGATCCCCAGTAACCGTTACACACCACAGTGCTGGGGTGGGGGGTGGCTCACACCTGTCATCCCAGCACTTGGGAGGCAGAGGCAGGAGGATTGCTGAGTTCGAGGCTTGCCTGGGCTACATAGTGAGCTCAGGGCCAGCCTGAACTACAAAGCGAGACCCTGCCTCAAAAAAAAAAAAAAAAAAAAAAAAAAAAAAAAAAAAAAAAAAAAAAAGGCTCCTTTGACATCAAATAAGTCTCACAAAGCAACATTTTAATGACTTAAGTGTAAACGAATCAGAAACACATGGACTACATTTCTCTTGGAATACACCAGGGTTTCAAACACTAAAGGAGAAAGAACTTGGCAAAACGCACGCAGCACTGTGCAGAGGGACCCTGCCTGGTGGTGCCCTGGCTGAGCTTCCGCTCCCGGATTCAGGGCATACACTGGGAAATGCCCTCATTCGTTCCAGTTCTGGGCACCAAGGAAAGAGCTTGGAAGAGAAGACCATCGACCTCCCCTTGTTAAGTGTCACACAGCAATTAGGCTTCTTGGAATGGTTTCCTGGCCATGTTTTTACCAAGACTGCCAATGTTCAGTGAGAGCCATTTGAAATGCATTCCAAGCCAAACTTCTGCCAATATACAGTAGATCTGATAGGAGCGCTTGTCTGGGAGTCGGCCAGGCTCAGACGGAGTCAGTATGACAGCAACTGTGTAGCTCAGGAAGTGCAGGTCTGGGCTCTTGGTGGAAACTCCCTGAAGGGTCATTGACACATCAGGGGCTGTGGGAAGAGTGGAAGGAGCGTCAGTCCGAGACCTGGAGAGCCCGATCCAACGGCTGTAGGTGACCTTGTGTGTGATCTTAAACAAGTCGTCTGTTTTCTTGAGGAGTAGGGGAGACCTCAGACTGTTCACCTGAAAAATCAGAGGGCCGGAGTCAGTTGAGCTAAGCGTCTAAGTGTGGGTTTGGGGACAGTGCAATGACACTGCAGTGAAGGCGACGAGGTGGACCGCTAGCCTGGAAAGACAGACAAGGAGTCGAGAGCAGACCTCACAGTCTCGTTGCCTTCTTTGTGGTCATGTCAGGGCTACCATTAGTCAGAATCCAGCCGCGGATCTTCAGAGGAACAAGGCTTGAAAACAATCCCACCCATTCTTAAAAAGTTGGGCCAAACATTGTTTAAAGGTGCGTACAAGGAGCCAGTCGTCTGTCCTTTAGAATCATGAAGCACAGGAGGCCAGAGGTGGGCTTCTCACTCTGGGGCTCTAATCGAGGGAAGGTGTCAGGGAGCAGGGGAGAGCATGCCGCGGCCTTTCCCCACTGGAGCACTTTGGTTTACATGTTCTACCGAAGTATTTATTTTGTGTAACTCCTGAGCAAGAGTTTCTGGAATTCCACGAATGTCTCAAGAAATGTAAAGAATTGGGGCAGTGGGTTTTTAATGGCGAAACTCTGACATTTAGGCTTCCTACAGACTAGTTTTAAGAAACTGATAAATAGCTCCAATGAGCATATAAGAATCAAACCCTGGATTGTCCAACATACTAACAAAAGTCACAGCTTCCGAGCTATCGCTTCAGTTCATCAGAATAATGTGGGAAGTTTAAAGAAATGCAGATCCTCAAGCTTTATCCCAGGAAATTCAGATTCAGTGAATCTGGGATACAGTTCCTGAATATATAATTTAAAACTTCTTCCTGGCACGATTTTGATCTTTCTTTTTTGGCGAATAGAATCTAATGGTGCATCTTAAAAATGACGATGATTTACATTTGACAGAAATTTAGTACATCCCAAACATTTTTTTTTTTTTGAGACAGGGTCTCGCTTTGTAGTTCAGGGTGGCCCTGAGCTCACTATGGAGCCCAGGCAAGCCTCGAACTCAGCAATCCTCCTGTCTCTCCCTCCTGAGTGCTGGGATGACAGGTGTGAGCCACCACACCTGGCCCAAACATTTTTATATACAGTTTTACATGTAATGGCCACATCTTTTTTATGAAGAGACAAGATTGGGAGGGATCAATCTGAGAGGAAGATTAATGTTTAGAGCACAGGGCCTCTTGACCTCTCATTGCCAGACTTCTGATACGTCTTTTCAATCTTGAATATCAATAACACATGCTATCTTGTGATTATAACATTTTTAGAGAAGGAAAGGTAGCCTCTATTAAAAAAAAATCTAGCAGGATTAGGTTTTGGTTACAGGCTGATTTACCTCACTCTCCCTTCCCTCACTCCAAAGAACCCAGATACCAAAGTTCTAAGGTCAGAATACAACTGTGTTTAGCTTTGAAAGAAGTGACTAAGACAGACTGAAGCCTTCAGTGCAGATTCCTGTCCTATGTGACCAGTGTCTTTACAAGAGGAGACTAAGGAAAAGACACAGGAAGACCACATGGAGATGTGTGAAGAAAACAGGCTCCTGAAGACCCTGGAGAAAAGCCTCAAAAGAAACCAAACCTTCCAACATCTTCATCTTGGGCTTCTAACTTCTAGAATTGTGAAAAAACCCAATTCCCTTTGTTTAAACCATTCAATCTGGTAATTTTGTTCTGATGGCTCTAGCAAATTATCTGTCCT
>PVIC010022855.1:0-27333 GCA_004025085.1 Thryonomys swinderianus
TACAATGACCTTGTTAGGGGAAAGCAATCGAACTGAGAATGCGAGAGGCCTAGAGTCACTCATCAGCTGTTTCAACTCATTTTAGCCACTTTCCCGCCCTCTCCTGACACCTCAGCTTGCTCTCCTCCCCTGAAACACAGTCCCTGAGAAACTTGCTCAGCAATCATAGATAATAAGAGAAAGCTGAGAAGAAGACTTTTGTAAACAGGGCATGGATGATGAAGGAAGGAAGTAAATAGACGCTACTTTTTCTAAATTACTTTTCTCCTCTCTTTTCTTGCTAAGTCTTCTATTTGCCAAAAACCTCTCCAATCTTGATCAAAAGCAGTTTGATGATGTAATCATAAATTATCAGGAATAAATATAATCTTCCCAATTTCTATGGTTCAGAATCTACTTTTTTTTAACCTGAGGATTAGATTTATTGTCCATCAATTTTTCTTTATAAAGACTGCATAGTGTGACAATGTACCTAAAATTGTGATTTAAATGAAATTTAATCTCCTAAATTCTTCCAAGGCAGCACCTGCTTCATTATAGCCTATTTAATAGCAACATTCAGATGGCAGTTTGGACAAGCAAGAAAAGTGAGGCATTTAAAAGCTAAAAGATTCAACTGTAATTGATTTGGCCCACATAGCTGGAGACCAGGAGAACAGAGGCAAATTGTGCTAGTGTAACTCGCTCTAAGATTAGCTGCTCAGAATGAAATCAACAGAGAAGCAGAAGAAAAGAAATTCTAGAAACAGCATTTGAAATCAATCAGGTAAAAGTACCCATGGAAGAACTGATAATATACTGACTTACTCATTAGTCTGCCATTAATTGAAGCGTACACTGGAAACTCAGGAAATCTAACCATTCCTCATTTCTGTCATCTCCTTTACTGTTTCCATGTGAATGCGAGTTGACAGAACCAGGCCCAGGTTGTACCTATCAACTGGACCAGGGGTTTTATTCCAAAGACAAAGACAGAAAATTCTAATAAATTTGGAAAGCACAATCTAAAAATCAAGTAAAAAAAAAGGGGAAAATCCAAACATAATCAGACTTTAATCCGTGTTTTAAATGTCGGTTTTTAAAATCAATTGGAGACTTTCAAAATTCAGTTTAGGATTTAAGCAACAAATACCTCATCAGAAGTATTAAAATTAACCTCATGTTGATTTGCATCTATTGCAATGAGTAGCATCTCAGATTTGACAAAATTGAAGCTGTATTCTCAAATGGAAACTATTGGAACTGAAGGCGACACTAAGTGCACGGACAGGTACCTTGAACAGTTCTGGGTGGGGAGAGCTGCGCAATCGGAAGACGCATGGGACTAAACACAGACGCCTGGCAATGTGCTGAACGGAGACCAGACATGGGGAGGCAGCTGAAGAAGATGCTCTACGATGAAGTCGAGAATTGGTGTTGTTTAGAGAAAACAAGCGTTTGCAACCCCTCGAGTTCAGCACTGTCGACACTCAGATCTGGAGAATATACCATCCTGGAAAAAAGCCTGACCCTCCACCTTCAGGAAGAAGCCCCGCTCAGTAGTGGCCGCGAGCTGTGCCTGCCTAGCAACCGTCTCCAGGACGCACCTTCTCCGTAACTCCCTTCTCTGTAGAGAAGAAGCCCAGTGAGCCAGACAGTTGCGTATCAGGAGTTACAGAAACTGAAAGTCAGACCTATTCAGAGGGCAATGTCTGAGTTAGGACCAGCTGGCCTCGGGAAAGGAGACAACAGAGCAGTTCTGGCTAACGACCCGCAGCTAGACATCCCGAGATCCAGAGACAGGGAGCTATGTGTGAAGGGTGAAGGACACAGGGCAGTTCAGAGGCCTCAGACACCAGCCGCTGTGCCAGGGCTCTCCTGCTGTGCCTACTCTTCAAGGCAGGCGGCATGGCAGAGGAGAAAGAGTGCAGGGCAAGGCATGGCAGCGGAAAGCAAGCAATCCAGGAACTAGAAGCCAGAGGTATCCTGCCAGGCCACACCCCCAGGACCACCTCCTCCAACCAGGCTTCACCTCCAACTCCATGCTTGGTTCTAAACTCATCAGTGGACTAACCCACTGACAAGCATCACATCCCCGTGACCCAGTCACCTCCCACAAGGGTCACTTCTGAGCACACGAGGCCTGGGAGATACCTAGAAATAAACCATAATGAGGTCTTAAGAAGAGCTGAGATAAGTAACAGGTAAGTCCCAAATGGGCGTTTAATTATTGTTTTCATTTTGCAATATGTTCTTGCCAAACCATGTTTTCATTTAAGAGTTGTAGATTTGCTCTTTCTTTATTTTTGACTGGACAGCCTTATAGCTTTGTGTCTATTCTGCCATTTCCCTGGTGGTGGGACAGATTGGGGAACAACATTCCTCATATAAAAATGCTTCCTCAGCCCCTTAAAGATATAGTGTGGCTGACTGCTCCTATAAAATCTGGAAGGGCAGATTTTACTGGGGTAGTCTGGCCCAATCCTGCGCTCCTGGAAGAGAATGCTGAGCCTGCTGCCTCAGTTTCCTTTCTGGTGTGGTGCTCCCTTGGTGCAAGCTCCTAATGCTCTATGTCTCAGTCTTTTGAGACCTAGGAGAATTATGGTGCTTCGGCAAATTGCTCAGTGAGCTCCCAGCAGGCATAATAAGAGCAAACTTGTACTGCTGGAAACTCCAACTTTTTCTAGCTGCTCTTTTTCTTCTTTCTTTCTTGATTTTGGTACCATGCTTTAGCAAACACCAGAGATCCACCCTGCAAAGTTTGTCTGTCTTTCTCCCCTTCTGGTAGGGCTGGAAACTAAAACATATCTGCACTTTTTCCTCCTCCCCATCAGCAATGCTGCTTTGACGGTGGGGGGGACTGACCGACGTGTAAGGTGGGGCCATCCCAGCTCAGCTCTAAGTAGAATGAGGGCAGATTTTAGAGATCTGTGCCAATTGATGGCACTTCAGGCAGAACAGACATCAAGAAAGGTAAAGATGCCTCTCGGCATGATTTCCCTCTTTTGAGAGAAAGCCTAATGGAGGGCTGGAGTTGCCACCATCATTAGTAATAGTCAGTGACATGTTGGGGGAGGCAGCTGTACACAGCTGACAAGAGCAGACATCCTGGCCCTGGTCACTTTCTCAACCAATTCCAGTTGTTGCCACGGGTCCTGGAAGGACCCAAGTAGAGTGATGCCCCAAGCTTTTGGCTAAAACAGGCAGGTGAAAAGGATGCCAATCTCTGCTTGCTTTTCAAAATAGGAAATACAAACTCTGGCTTCCTGTACATCTTTGAATTATATACTAACTCACTAAGACCTGAGAACTGTGGCCAGAGATATACTAGAGAAGACCAGGTCTCAAGATAAAGATGCAATGGCCAGACCTATACACCTCCCAGGCAGGATAAACAATAACTGGAGATTACACTATAATTGTACCAACTGGCCCAGGAAGTCCAGCTAGACATCAGGCACTCATGGGGGTGAGCAGAGCAGCTGGGTCCATCCCTTCCCTAAAATGTCTTTTTTTTGTTTCCACATACCCTTGCTATATGACCTGATTCCCTATTGGATTGGTACTAGCTAAGAGATTGTACTTGTAGTCTTATTGGTTGACTATAGTTTGACCCGAGTTACACTTACTTCATGGTTTTGTACTCACCGAGTGATTTTGGTCTATGAAACATCCTTAGAGAAATGATCTCAGTGGCAACTGATCTTCAAAGTCCCTTCCCATCTCTCAGGAGCCATCTCTCTATAAATCGTCCCTACCCTTGACCTCTGTTGTTCCCTAAAATTCATTCTGCCATTTCAAGATACCTAGAAGCTCAGAAGTTATATTTTTCCTATATCAATTTGACCCCTAGAATTTAAAGGAAGCTTACCAAAACTTTTTATGCATAAAACCCTGGCATGGCTATGACCTGAGAAATCAGAAATGGCTGCTAAGGGAAGAATGAATTATGAAATCATCCTTCATCCACACTACTTTGTAAGAAAGAGAAAAAATTGTCCAAAGTTCTCCAATTCCAGGCATTTTTTTTGCTTTAAGAGATGCTCCCTAACTGCTCCAATAGTACAGTCTGGAGCCCAGGTCACTTGTGAGTCCAAAAAGTCCTGCTAGGACTCAGGTAGCCACTTTTAAATCTTCTAGTCTATCTTTAACACCCAAGCTGCTCCCAGGCTAAAAGGAAACTCCACAAAGGGGACTATCCTTCTTTAAAGGGTAAGCAGGGGAGAATTGGGTGTCCTCTCCATCCATGTGCCCTTTTCCTTGACAGATTGAAGGCAGATGTAACAGGATTCAAGGTTTTCTAATGATGCTTGTAAGTACACAAAGACATTTCAAAGTGTACCCTCTTTTGATCTAGTATAAAAGGATATTATGCTCCTTTTAAATCAAACCCTAACTTTACAAAGCAAGTAACCGTGCCACAGTCTTCTTAGAAATAAATCTCGTATGATTTATTACATGAGGGCTCCAGAGCCACAGCCAGGGGAAAGACCACTCCCACAAGAAGGCGGGCCATCCCAAGAGGAGCCCACCTGGACCCCGATGACACTGGGAGAAAGCCCATCTCCAGGCCTATATCCTGGAGGGATTGTGAGGACTTTTTCTAAACCTCTTCCTTATTATAAGCTGTCAGCCACTGATCAGGGCAGTGAACAGAAGTCCCCAGTCTCTTTACAGTGACTCCAGGAGGTGTCAACTGTATTTACCTTTCTATCTCCACATTCCATGGCAGGGGGGTATTTAAAGATAAATTTCTAGCTCAATCTGCCCCAGATGTAGGGAGAAAATATCAAAAGAAGGCATTTGGGCCTGATCACTAGACTCCCTAGTCAAACTCACTCCAGAGGTCTTATAACTGAGGCCAAAGAGGAAGAAATGCAAGATAAGGAAAAGACAGCTACACTAGTGGACACCTCAGAGACAGAGCCTGGTGGTCGCCAATTGAATTCCTAGGACTCTAAAATGATTCAAGCACTTGCTGTGACTGCAGAAAGCCAGGACCCTTTTGTAGGAAGGGTCATCATACCAGAAGGTCAAGGAACTGCCTGCCCCCTCTTTCATAATTCAGACTTGCAAACTATAATTCTAGTTATTTTCCAAAATTGAAAATGGCATGGCTATGGGAAGGGTGTAGTAACATAACTAGGTGGTAATGCAATAAAGTAGGGACACTGAGAAGCTGTATTATAATAATGTAAGGCTTGTTATATGATTGCTACATAATTCATAGTGATTGTATATACTTTTATGCATAAA
This sequence comes from Thryonomys swinderianus, assembly GCA_004025085.1. Lineage (NCBI taxonomy): Eukaryota > Metazoa > Chordata > Mammalia > Rodentia > Thryonomyidae > Thryonomys > Thryonomys swinderianus. The sequence goes on from PVIC010022855.1 coordinate 5,236, forward strand.
ATGCTGTTTACCTGCTAAGAAAAATAACTGCCTACAAAATAATATTTAAGTTTAATATCAAGTCTAGAAATCTCTGTAAAAACCAGGATGTGAGACACAAACTTGTTTCACCCATAATTTTCCATTTTTATGTAATGAGACTGTGAGTTTGGTTTTCTCTTCCAAATGAAGAGAAAACTGATAAAGTTGCTTACATTTCTGTTTACTTCGCTAGCTCATGTAATAGCATAGCCCATCACATTTGGTGGGAAGACTGCTATTACTGGCTTTTCAGTACTCCTTCCCTAATAGGAACCTTAAAATTAAGCAATGCAGGCGATATGAGAGACCCACTGTTTAGGTCTTCTGATCGCTGGTGAAATGTGCACCGCTGCAGCTCAGTTAATCTCTTCCAAGGCAGGTGGCCCAGGACGGCACAACCCCTTCTTTAGCCCTAGGCTGTCCTCCCAGTGGTGGGGAGTGAGGAGAGCAGACAGCAGGTCTCCACAGGTCCCTCCTCACAGGCACCATCCGTGTTCTGGATACAGCAGAATTTGTGAGCAGTTATCTGTTTTTCTACAAACCTAGAACACCTTACTCCAGTTCCCTTCCTCTTTATAGTCAAATCATCTTTCTCCACTGAGTTTTTAAGCCACCTTAAGATATTCCAACATAAAATAATTTTTCAGGCCTTGGGAAATGTCCAAAGTAAACAAAAACAAAGAGGAAAACTATGTACTATTACTACTATTATAAAAATGAAGCAAATATGAATTTTTCAGGATATTATTAAATTACATTTAGTCACCAAACTTCCCTTAGATTTTTTTGTAAGCAATAAATATGTGCATTCTTACAATTCACACATAGGAAAGTTTCTCCTAGAAACAAGGTTAACAATTAATTAAAACCATCCCTCAAATAATACAGGACCAGGTGTGGTGGCACACACCTATAATTTTAGCACTTGAGAGGCTGAAGCAGAAGGACTGTCAGAGTTCAAGGCCAATTGGGCTGCATAGTAAATTTAAGGTCAGCCTGCACTACATAGCAACACCCTTTCTCAAATAAACAAAAGTACATCTGTGTATATGTAATTCAGATCACAAATGAGACAAGGTGGTTATTGGAATACTTTAACGAGCTATCTCTAAGTTTTACACTTGCTCTCCTCATCATAGCTATGGTTCTCTGCTGATCTCTTTTGATTTAAGAACACATTGGGATGGTGAGGTTTTATCAAGATCTGTTCTCCTTTTCCCTGGAGTCATATTCACCATGGTAACACTTTCTCTAATTATGTCTTTACTTCATATGTCTTCAAATTCCAGGATGTGGAGCCTGGGGTAGGAAGACCCTCTCATGAGTTTGAATTCAAGGCCCCTGTAATACATAGTAAAGTTCAAGCCCAGCCTGAACCAGATAGTGAAATCTTGTCTCCAAACAAATAACTACCCCAAACCAAAAACAACAGAATCATAGAATTAAATGAAAAGTAAAAAATAAAATTAGAATTAAATGTGCCTTTAAATTCAATGATTTGTATATAGGGGGTGGGGGTTGTGGGTGGGTAGGGATGTAGGTAAAAATGAGAATTAACGTGTCATATACTGGTACAAATTCCCCAATGTTGTGTGTGATTGTGAGCTGTACATAAAATGTACCAATAAAGAATTCAATTAATAAAAAAAGAAAAAAATTCAATGATTTAATTTTTTTCAGAATGCTCCTACTGGCATTCTGGGTTTTTGTTTTGTTTTTTGTATTTTGTTTTTTACTTATTTTATTTATTGATACATTACATATAATACACATCACAATTATGCTCAACATTAAGAACTTGTACCAGTATATGACATGACTTAATTCTAGTTTTTCCCCATCCCCCAGCCACCCTACAACCTCCACCCCTATATACATAAGCTTTGTTCCCTTTTTTAACCATCAGTTTTTTCTTTCCCCTCATCACTTACCTCTAAATCCCATTTTCCTTTGAATATTTACTATTTCACAATATCCATCCTGCATTCTAGAACTCATTTACAACTTCAGTTTCTCATACCAGAGAAAACATACTATATTTACACATCTGTGACCTATTTATTTCACTTATGAGTGATAGTGATTGTGGATAGTAATATTCCTGCCATGTCCTTGTTTCCTAGAACTTCTTTTGCTATTCTAGTTCTCTTGTGGTTCCGTGTGAATTTTTGGATTATTTTCATAGATCTGTGAAATATGTTGTGATTTCAGTTGGGATTGCACTGAATCTATATAGTAGTTGTGGGAATAAAGCCATTTTGACGATGTTAGTTCTTCCTACCCAAGAACAAAGGATGTCTTTCCATTTTCCTATATCCTCTTTAGTCTCCTTTTCAGAGTGTTGTAGTTTTCAGAGTACAAGTCTTAAACCTCCTTTGTTAGATTGATTCCTAGATATTTCATTTTTGGAGACACTGTTGTGAAAGGAACTGACTCCCCAATTTCTCTCAATAAATCCGTTATTTTTTAAAAATGCAATTGATTTTTGAGCATTGATCCAGCTATGCTACTAAATTTGATGATTAAGTCTAGCAGTTGTTTGGTGGACTTTTTAGGGTCTTCTGGATAGAGTATAATGCATCAGCAATTAATGACAGTTCAACTTCTTCTTTTCCTATCTTTATTCCTTTTATTTCTTTCTCTTGTCTAATTGCTGTGGCTAATGTTTCCAGCATTTTTATTGAACAAGAGTAGTGATAGTGGACATCCTTGTCTTGTTGCTGATTTGAGTGTGAAAGGTTTCAGTTTTTGACCATTTAGGATGATGCTGGTTGTTGGTTTCTTGTAAACAGTTTTTATTAGGTTGAAATAAAGTCCATCTATTCCAATTTTCTGTGGGATTTTCATCATGAATGCATGTTTGATTTTGTCAAATGCTTTCTCTGCATCTTTTGAGATGATCATGCAGTTTTTGTTCTTGAGTCTGTTGATAGAGTGGATTATGTTTATTGATTTACATATGTTGAACCATCCTTGCATCCCTGGGATGAACTTAACTAGGTCAGGGTGTATGATCTTCTTGATAATTCTCTGTATTCTGTTTGCCAGTATCTTGTTGAGGATTTTTTCATCCATGTTCATTAGGAAGATTGACCTGTAGTTCTCTTTTTTGGCTGGGTCTTTTTCTCCTTTTGGAATTGAAGTAATGATTGCTTTAAGGAGTAAATTTGGGAGTACTGCTTCCCTTTCAATTTCATTAAAGAGTTTGAGAAGTAGTGGCATAAACTCCTCATTGAAAGTTTTGTAGAATTCATTGGTAAACCCGTCAGGACCAGGGCTTTTCTTTGTCGGTAGATTTTTTTTCATAGTCAATTTCACAAATGGATATTGGGGTGTTTAACATTTTTATATCCTCTTCATTCAGCTTTGGAAGTTCATATGTGTCTAGGAATCTATCCATTTCTTCCACATTTTCCACCTTATTGGAGTACAAATTTTCTTTGTCATGAAAGTATCTTATTTCTCCACTGATTCTGAAAAATAGTTTTGCAGAATGCATCAATCTAGGTTGGAAGTTGTTTTCCTGCAATGCTTGAAACACTTCCCTCCAGGCTCTCCTTGCATTGAGCATTTGCGTTGAAAAGTCTGCTGTGATTCTGATGGGCTTCCCTTTGTATGTGTTTTTTTTCTTCTCCCTAGCTGCTTTCAGTATTTTGTTCTTTTGTTGGATACCTGGAACCTTGATAATTATATGCCTGGATGTAGATTTTTTAACATCATGGCCTTTTGGAGTCCTATATGCCTTGTTTATCTGTATATCCAATTCTTTTCATTTCCCTGTGAAGTTTCCTTCCATTATATCTGTAAACAGTTTTTTGATGTCTTTTGGACTGTCTCCTGCTTCTTCACTGACTCCAATCAGTCTTATGTTATTCTTCTTTGTATCATCTAGGAGCTGTTGGCTTGATTTCTCATGGTCCCTTGCCATTTTCCATAAGTTATTCCTTTCCTGCCTATTGGCTGTGAGCCTGCCTTCTAGATCTGAAATTTGATTTTCTGCTTCATTCATCCTGTTTTGCAAACTTTCATTCTCGTTTTTGATCACTTGAACCTCTGCTTGAAGCTCTTTATAATGTTCCATTGCTTTTGTTATCTGAGCTTCTATGATGTTCCTGATCTCTTCTTTAATGAAGTCCTTCACTGTGGACAGCATCTCTGTTTTCATCTCAGAGATAAGTTCTGATTTCCATTTTAGTAGATCTGCTTTTGTTACCAGCTCAGAGTCCTGGAGATTGAGCTTCATTTTGCTCCATTTCCCTTTTCCCTGAATTTCCCTCTGGTGGTGATCTTTGTGCCTGGGTTCTTGAATTTTTTCTCATATCTGCTGTGCTGGCAAAGACTGTAAATCACTGCACAACCTAAGTGGTGCTTACCCAGACTCGTGCAAACAGGAATGTAGCCCCCACAAGGCTTCTAGCCCGAGTCCAATGGCAGGTAGGCTAGAATCGCTTGGGGTGGATAGATGGATGTCCCATGAGGCAGCTGGCCTGGGTCCAGTGGCAGGCAGGCTGCTTGCACATGGTGGAAGTCATTGGAGGGCCTCTGCAGTGCTTACCCAGAACCACCTGGGGTTGGTGGAGGTCCCTGGGTCAACTGTCCTGGGTCTGGTGGCAGGCGGGCTGCTTGCAGGCAGTGGAAGTCACTGTGCAGCCTCCGCTGAGCTTACCCAGTCTCACCCAGGGGGAGTGGATCTCCCAGGAGACATCTGCCCTGAGTCTAGTGGTGGGCCAGCTGTTTGCAGGAGGCAGAAGTCACTGTGCTGCCTCTGCAGGATTTACCCAGACCCACCTTGGGTAGATGGAGGTCCCTGGGTCAGCTGGCCTGGGTCTGGTGACAGGCAGGCTGCTTGCAGGTGGCGGAAGTCACTGTGTCTGGAGTACAAATTTTCTTTTATTTTTAATTGAATTCTTTATTGGTACAATTTATACACATCTCAAAATCACATATAACATTGGGAAATTTGTACCAGTATATGACACAAGTTAATTCTCATTTTTACCCATATCCCTACCCACCCACACCTCCTCCCCCCCTTTATACATGCTCTTTTATTTTCTTTCTGTATCATATTTATTCCTGCCCCTCATCACATTCCCACACCAAGTTTCCTATAGAAATATTCCACTCTATAAAAGCTGTCCTACTTTCTAGAGCTCATTTGCATCTACAGGTGTTCATGCCAAAGAGAAGATCCAGAAATTGTCTATCTGTGATCTATTGATTTCACTTATTAGTATTTCCTCCAGGTGTCTCCATTTGCACCTAAATGGATCGATTTTGTCATTCTTTATGGCAGAGTAATACTCCATGTTATTAAAAAAGCCACATCTTCTTTATCCACTCTCCAGTTGATGGACATTTGGGTTGTTTCCAAGATTGAGCTATCACGAACTGAGCTGCTATGAACAAGGGTGTACATCTGTCTTTCCAATGTGAGTTTTTAAATTCTTTTGGGTATATTCCTAGCAGGAGGATAGCACAAAATTTCAAAATACGTGTTTATTATCCTCTGGACTTCCATTGGATCAGTGGTGATTGTCCCCTTTTTGTTCCTAATAGCATGGATTTGAGCCTTTTTTTTTTCCTTTGTTTGATAAGGTTGGCTAGGGGTCTGTCAATTTTGTTTATCTTCTTGAAGAACCAACTCTTAGATTTGTTGATTTTCTTTGTATGGTTCTTTTAGTCTCCATTGAATTAATTTCTGTTCTGATCCTTATAATTTCCTCCCTATTATGAGCTTTAGGTTTGTCTTGCTCCTCTTTTTCTAGTAGATTGATGTTCAGCATTAGGTTGTTTATTTGAGCTTACTCTATTTTCCTGGTGTAGGCATTTATTGTTATGACTTTCCCTTGTAGATCTGATTTCATTGTATCCCACAAATTCCTGTAAGTTATACTAAGATTATCATTTAATTGTAAAAACTGTTTAATTTCTTCCTTAATTTCTTCTGTGACTCATTGGTTGGTCAGCAGAGTATTATTCAATTTCCACGTGTGTGTGTGAGGATCTTGGAATTTCTTTTGCTATTCAGCTCCAATTTCAAGGCACTATGGTCTGACAGTATACAGGGGATAACTTTAATTCCTTTGTACTTACTTAAACATCTTCTATGAACTAGTATGTGGACTGTTTTGGAGAATGATCCATGGCAGCTGAGAAGAATGTATATTCTGACTCTGTCAGGTGAAATACTCTGTAGATATCTATTAAGTCTATGTTTGAAGGTTTGGTTCAGTTCCAGTATTTCATTATTGATTTTTTTTCCAGTTGATCTGTCTAGTTGTGACAGCATTGAAGTCCCCTACTACTGTTGTTCTAGTGCTCATCAGGGTTTTCTTATTTGTTAATATTTGTTTTACATAGTTGTGTGCACTGGAATTTGGTGCATAAATATTTATGAATGTCATCTCTTTCTCTTGGATTGTTCTCTGTACAAGGATGTAGAGTCCTTTGTCTCTCTTTAATTTTTATTTTTTTTTTTTTGCTTTTTGAAGACAGGGTCTTGCTTTGTAGTTCAGGCTGGCCCTGAGCTCACTATGGTGCCCAGGCAAGCCGCCGCGAACTCAGCAATCCTCTTGTCTCTGCCTCCCGAGTGCTGGGATTACAGGCGTGAGCCACCACGCCCAGCATTATATGTGGTAACCGGGGATCGAACTCAGTCCTTACGCTTGTGAGGCAGGCGCCGGAACCACTGAGCTAACCCTCCGGCCCCCTCCTTTGTCTCTCTTAATCAGTTTTGGTCTGAATCTATTTTGTCTGCAAATAGGATAGCCATTCCTGCTTTTTTGAATTTCCTGTTGCATGGAAAATTGTATTCCATCCTTTTACTTTCAGTCTGTGGCTTTCTTTCTGAATTAGGTGTGTTTCTTGTATGTAGCATATTGTAGGATCTTATTTCTTCATCCATCCTGCCAGTCTGTATCTTCTAATTGGCTCATTGAGGCCACTGACACTACTGGTTATGACTGACATTGCCTTATTTATACCTGTCATGGTGTTTTCCTGTTCTTGTCTCTTTTATTCTTTGTTTTTCCTCTTTCCACTCAGTTTCTTGTCTTGCCCAATGAATTCACTCTGCTAGGTCTCATGAGTTTGTGACCTTCGTTGTTTTTTTCCAAGATATTCTTTAGAATGTTTTGGAGTACAGGTTTTGTATTTGTGAAGTTTTTCAGCTGTTCTTTGTCATGGAAATGTCTTATTTCTCTGTCAATTTTGAAATACAGTTTTGCAGGATATGTCAATCTAAGTTAGAGGTCATTTTCCTTCAAGACTTGAAACACTTCACTCCAGGGTCTTCTTGCCCTGAGTGTTTGCACTGAAAAGCCTCCTGTAATCCTGATTGGCTTCCTTTTGTATGTGTTTTTTTTCCTTTTCTCTGCTTTCAATATTTTGTTCTTTTTGGGGGGTATCTTGAACCTTGATAATTACATGCCTAGCTGTAGATTGTTTTATATCACAGCCTTTTGGAGACCAATATGCCTCATTTATCTAGATGTCCAATTCTTTTCCTTTGTCTATGAAGTTTTCTGCCATTATATCTGTGAACAGTTTTTTATGTCTTTTGCACTGTCTCCTGTTTCTTCAGTGCCTCCAATCAGCCTTATGTTATTCATCTTTGTATCATCTAGGAGCTGTTGGCTTGATTTCTCATGGTCCCTTGCCATTTTCCATAAATTATTCCTTTCCTGTTCATTGGCTGTGATATTGTCCTCTAGGTCTGAAATTTGGTCCTCAGCTTCATGCATCCTACTTCTCAAACTTTTGTTCTCTTTTTTGATCACCTGGGACTCAGCTTGAAGCTCTTTAAAATGTTACATTTCTTTTGTTATTTGAGATTCTATGGTGTTCCTGATTTCTTCTTTAATAAAGTATTTCACTGTGGACAGCATCTCTGTTTTCATCTCAAAGATCAGTTCTGATTTCCATTTTAGTAGATCTGCTTTTGTTAATAGTTTAGAAAGTCCTGGTGTTTGAGCTTCCTTTTGCCCCATTTCCCTTTTCTCTGAATTCCCCTGTGGTGATGATCTTTGTATTTGGGTTCTTGAATTTTTTCTCATTTCTATTGTGCTGGCAACCACTGTAAGTCACTGCATGACCTAAGCAGTGCTTACCGAGACTTGCCCAAAGAAGAACGGAGCTCCCACAAGGCCTCTGGCCTGAGTCCAATGGCATGCAGGCCTCTAGCAGGTGGGGAAGTCACTGCACAACCTCCATGATGCTTACGTAGTCCTGCCCAGGGGGAATGGAGCTCCCAAGGGGCTTCTGGCCTGGGCCCAGTGCTGGCAGCCATTCTGGATTCTTTAGCTTGAATACAAGCTTAATCATTCATTCTCAAAATTCAGTCATATTTGAAATATTCCTATATTTTGATCAGAGTGGCATCCTTCAGTAATAATGATCGGGTCCTCTCTTCTATCATCATCAGTACTGTTAGTCACTTATAACTCAGGCATTTATTTCTAAATTATTACCATTATCTCCTGACCTTTCTATGTCTAAGCCTAACAGTGTCTACTAGGTCCTAAATCTTTCTTTGTTTGATGTCATACTCTGGATTATGATCCTTGATTATTTCTCTTCATGTATTTACTATAATAATAGTTCGAGTTTGACCATCAAAGCTCTATAATCTGGGCTTGTTGTGATCACACCATGCTAAACCACTTCTCTTGGGACACTGCAAATGAAAGTAACCTCTCCTTCCTACCACTGAAGAAATACAAGCCATTGTTTTGCAGGGCAGATTGTCCATAAATGTTCCATGAGACTGAGGAGACATGTTGCTGAGCTCACCAAAGGAGTAGCCAACATGGTATCGGAGCAGACAGGATGAGGTTCTCTTCACCCTTTGCTACCTTCCATGCACTCCAGATCTCTGAGGTCACTCCTTACTGAGAAAGCTCAACACTGATTCACAGTCTTGGCTAAGGAGCCCTAGAATCCAGGTGTCTGAGGTTAACCAGGGAATTTCCTTATTGTCCATACTGACATACTAACCCTTCCTTCTCTCTATAGTTCCCAAAGTTGGTTTCAGGGCTGTAGTTCAGTCATAGTTTTCCTCTCCATGTTCCATTCTCTAAATTCTAATTTGATCCTGCAAATATTTCATTTTACGAAAATTCTCCCCTTGCAAATGACTGCAAATGACTTCTAGATTATTGCCTCTAATGATGATCCATCCTTAATGTGGATTCTGAGCAATGGCCTTTTGCTGTATGGAGCACCTTCGTTCTTCAGTGGGCATTGCTGACTCTGTGTGATCAGAGATCACACTGAAGCAAGAGATTTATCTGGAAACAGAAACATGGCTCACTTTAAGCCATCTAGTAAAGGTACTATAAATAGCACAATTATTAATCTGTTGATCCATCTATCTGTCAACATATACATTTCAAGCTATATTATGCTGAGCAAAATTATATTGCTCAAGGGACAAAGGTTTTAACTTACATAGTTGAATCATAAATTTTTTCTTTTATTATATCATTTCCAGAATTTTATCAGTATTTGAAAATTTTTATAACATTCTTTAAAAAGAAAACGCCCATCAATGTAATATCTAAAGGCTATGTAGGCTATATAATATTTCTACAGTCATATCCTTTCATCTGGATAAAACACAATCACTTGAGCAGGAAAGTCACTAAATAAGATTGTAGCAAGACTGAATCACTGAATAGGTGCACATGATGTTCTTTTTATTCATGTTATAAATACTAATCAAATAATATAGAATATTAGATTTATAGTGATTTGTCTGTTCAATAAATATTCAAAATGACTTTTAATTTTAGTTAATCTTACTCTCTGTAAGCTTTTCTGCTCAGTTATTTTAAATACTAAGCCTTAAATTCCTACTTTGTTCAGCAACATCTGCAGCCTATTGGAGAGGGCCAAGTTGCATATAGTTGAATCTTTTGATTAGAGAAAAGAAAAAATTTTATCACTGGGACAGAAGATCAGAAAACAATTATTTAATTTAAAATTTAAAAGTAAATTATGGTTTGTCTGCCTTCAGCTCTTGCTGTTTCTGGCTCTCATTCATCCTCAAACTCTGTCCCTGTCTCGTGCTGGGTAGCAAAGCACTAGAGTAAAGCTGTAGCTGAAACAAAAGGTGCTCAGTAAGGAAAGTTCCCTCAGTTTTGTTCCTACACATCAAGGAATACTTTTCCAACATGACAGTATTTGTCTTAAGCAACAGGTATAGTTTGCACACAATGAGAATATTATAATCGAACAGAACAGTTGACACCACATCCCTTCTTCCTTTCTTTTGCTAAAAGCTCAGTCATACTTGACAGCATGGGATGGTGTCTTCCCTATTCTTCTCATGGGTTATTTTGTGTAAGCAACAAAAAGAACAAGAAGGAATCCATCTTTATTACAGTGAATTCAAACATACTGGTCATGTCACTGCTTCTATTTGACTATTATTTCCCTGAAACAATAAATAGCTATTTATGTGTTTGATGGGTACATATGGCCATGCACACTAGGCCCTGGGTCAGGGGTCAATGGTGGTGATAAAAGAAAGACTCACTTAGTTCTCTTGCCTGCTATGTTCTGAACTCTTTCTCCTCTGGAGCCAGCCATTGTGGACTGATGTTTCCATAAACTGTGGCTAATATCAACCTTTTTTCCTTTATTTCTGGGTAATGGGAGTTTTCTCCCAGCAACAGAAAAGTAACTAAGACTCTTGCCCAGGCAGCAAAAGAAGAAATAAGCTCATAAGGTAAATTGCTCCTTTATTCTGGAATTTTTTCTTCTTCTATCTGTGAAATGTGCTACTTTCTATTCTAAAGCCTTAAAATGCCACTCAACCAGGGGCACTTGTGTTATTCTTTTAAAGAATAAGTTATAATATGTTAGCATTGAAAGAACTTCTTTGTAACACCTTTTATTGCAAATGCTTCAGGTGAGAAAGTGATGTCCTGTTAAGGACTAAAAAAGACTTTTTGAAGGGTAAAGATTCTTACAGTCTAAACTAAGTTTCTGCCATATCAACTGGAGCATACATCATAAAACTCAACATTCCTGGAGTCATAGGGGGTGGAGAGGTGTGGGTGGGTAGCAATATGGGTAAAAATGAGAATTAACTTGTGTCATATATTGGTACAAATTCCCCAATATTATGTGTGATTGTGAGATGTATATAAATTGTACCAATAAAGAATTCAATTTTTAAAAACTCAACATTCCTGGAGACTTGGTTTTATGTCATGAAAATGTATAGAGAAAAACAATGTGAGAATGAAAAGAAAATGATCCCAATTTAAGTGACTTTCCAGTAAAGCACCTATCTGTGTAATTAGCACATTTCTTTGACAAATTATTACACTTTGTTACATAAATCCAAACTCAAACTGAGAATGTTGTAAAATATACTTTTTCTCAACACAAAAGATGACTTTTTTTCATAAAAAGTAATTTCATTTTGCTCCATGGCAATAGGACTTGGTAATCTTTCACTGTCAAATAATTTAGATATAATTTTAGAGAATGATGACCATGTTCTCAAAGCTTCATGCCAAATAGAAATAAATGCTTCTTTTTAAGAATAAACATATCTATATCTGACAATGCAGACTCTTAGAATTCTCTGAAGTTTTTGTTGTAGATGATCCTGCCAAAGCAGACGACAGGCACAGTTCTCTTCTACATCACTATAGCTAAATGCATTCTCAGCAAAAGACTGTGGCTTTATTTGTGGGAAGACAAGAGCACAGTCTCTCCTAACAGAACCAGTGATAGCACAGTTTTCATTCTTTCTTAAATCACCTGACCCTAACCAGATAAAATCAAAAGTATTTCTTCATTTAGATTCTAAAGTAACCATTGTGCAACTTTTTCCCTGAAAAGCCATGTTATATATATCTTTGGTTTTGCAAGTTACTTGGTCTCAGTCATTACTATTTATTTGTTTGTTTTTGTTTGCTTATTTATTTATTTGAGACAACATCTCACTATGTAGGTCAAACTATCCTTTAACTCACTCTGTAGCCCAGGTTGGCCTCAAACTTGCAATGATCCTCCTCTCTCAAGCTCCAGAGTGCTAGGATTATGGGCATGTCCCTTCATGGTCGGTAGTCATGAGTGTTTAACTGGAATTTTGCAATGAAGAAGGAGTCATTGACCATATGTAAACAAATTGGTATGGTTGGCTTCCAGAAATACTGTGTTTATAAAAGCAAAATGTGGGCTGGAGATTTAGCTCAGTGGTTCCAGCGCCTGCCTAGCAAGCACTAGGTCCCTGGTTTGATCCCTGGTAACCACATACTATACTGGGTGTGATGATTCATGCCTACCAGCAATCAGTACCACATACCACAGTGCTGGGCATCACGGCTCACACCTGTAATCCCAGCACTCAGGAGGCAGAGGCAGGAGGATTGCTGAGTTCAGGGCTTGCCTGGGCTACATAGTGAGCTCAGGGCCAGGCTGAACTAGAAAGCGAGACTCTGTCTTAAAAAAAAAAAAAAAAAAAAAGCAGAATGTGAGCACCAATAGTTTATTATGTGCCCAAAAGCCAGGATTTCTCTTTTAGATCTTCTTTCATAAGAAGTTTCTTAAAATGGAAGAACTCCCCATTGTAACAGGAGTCAGTGAGAGAGAAATGTACTCATTAAATTTAGTGAACATTTATACTGGGCATTGTTTGAATATAGTCTTCTGTAAATTTCAGAGAGACTTTTGGAAGTAATTACAGAAAGCCTCCATTAAGTGGGGAATAAAAGAGATTTTAATGAAGCCAAAGACTTGGCTCTAAAATGCCAAAAGATGAATTTGATCCCTGGTACTAAAAAAGAAAATTTTAAATGCTAAAAGAAGATGAAGATTTTATACTGGATGTGAATTAAAACAACTTTGAAATGAAGTTCAAAGCCTGATGGTGATGTGAACCATGACAATAGTCTGTCTTACAACTGACAACTTCTTAGCCAGCATCTGGGTGGAGTGGGTGGGGCTACTGTAGGGCACACAGGAAGAAGTGCCATGGGCTACAGGTCCAGAGGAAGACTCTGGGTCCATCAATAACTAGTCTTCTGTGCACGTTTTGGTCCTTGAGTTAGAGTAGCCAGATATCACTTTTTTTTTTAACTGAAGCTCCCTGGAACATAATATAAAACTAAGATAATCCCCAGCAAATCTAAAGAACCATGAATGTATGGATTCTCAGTGCTGTGCTGAAACTCATAAATATTAACTCAGAGATGTGATTGTTAAAGTACCAAGAATTTTGCAAAATACTTATTAAACAATGACTATTAATTTAAAGAAGCTATATTAAAAATTAATGAATATTTTAAATTCACTCCTTTTCATTTTGAACCATATTCTGTCCATGATTTTGGTGTTACTTGTATTTATCATTAATCTGTATGGTAGAAATACTACATCATAGTGTCCTATTGCACATCTGTTCTCATTCAGTGAGAACTGAATCCTAAACTATAGATTCTATGGTTGGAAATAGGAAGTGTTTTGTCACCTGTGGATTTTTTTCTAATTTTTATCTTTATTGTATTTATTATACACTATATATACACATCATGATCACATTCAGTATTGAGAATTGTACCAGTATATGCACAATTTAATTCTCATTTTTTCCCACTCCCTTACCTACCCCCACAACCCCCACCCCCTAAATACATTAGCTTTGTTTCCCTTTTTTATCACCATCACATATTCTCTTTACCCCTCCTTACTCACTCTTCCACCCCATTTCCCTTTGAATATTTTCTATTTCACAGTATCCATTATACATTCTAGAACTCATTAACATCTTCAGTTTCTCATACCAGAGAACAGATACTATATTTACACATCTTTGACCTATTTATTTCACTTATGAGTATGTCCTGAAGGTATGTCCATTTGAGTATAAATGACTCAAACTTATCATTTTTTAAGGCAGAGTAATACTCCATTTTATAGAAAAACCACATCTTCTTTATCCAGTCTTCAGGTGATAGGCATTTGGGCTGTTTCCAAGATTGGACTATCACAAATTGAGCTGCTATGAACATGGGTACACATATGTCACTTTTGTGTATTTTCCTAGCAGGGCAATAGCAAGGTCAAATGAGACCTCTAATCTTAGTTTTTTTAGGAATTTCCACACTGACATCCATAGAGGTTGTACCGTTCTACATTTCCACCAACAGTGGAGAAGGGTTCCTTTTTCTCCACAGCCTCACCAGCATTTGTTGCTGGCTAATTTCAAGATAGCAGCCATTCTTTGTGGAGTGAGATGAAATCTGTGTTATTTTCATCTACATCTGTTGAATGGCCAGCGATGTTGAGCATTTCTCTTTATGCTTCTTGGCAAGCTCTTGTTTTTTATTTGAATTTTAAATTCATGTCACTGTACTTGTACTCTTTCTTTATTCTTTTTTTTTTTTTTGAGACAAGATCTCACTTTTATAGTTCAGACTGGTGCTGAGCTCACTTTGTAGCCCAGGCTAGCCTTGAACTCAGAGAGATCCTCCTGCCTCTACCTCCCAAGTGCTGAGATTACATGGCATGAGCCACCACACCCAGCATTGTGGTATGTGGTACCAGGGATTGAACTCAGGACCTTGTGCTTGCCAGGCAGATGCCAGAACCACTGAGCTAAATTCCTGGCCCTCACTTGTATTCCTTTTTTTTCTATTTAAGCTGATGCAGATTCCAGACTTTAAGTAGAAATGATAAATTATTGACTATTTTTTAAAATTGAATTCTTTATTAGTATATTTTATATATACTCAGTTGTATTCTTTATTGAATAAAATAGTAGAAAAGTTATTTCTCAATTGTTCCACTTTGTTTTTATAAACAAGGATGTTTATTACTGATAGTGAGGGGATTTCTTTTATAAAAACAATTGGGAAAGCAAAATATGCTATTTTAATCATAAAAAGAATGACTATACTGATAGGGCAGCAACAGGAAGTTGATAACTTTTCTATATTTGTCATCAACAAAATAGAATTGGTTTAATTAATACTAAGGTAAATTTTAAATGTACAGCCCTCATCAAATTAATATAGGGTACTTATCATTATGACTTACATGTTGGTTTGAATTATTTACTTATAGGAACATAGTAATATTTCACTGCTATTTATATTTTACTCATCTTAGAACCTTTTCATTCCTTTCTCACAACCTTGAAAAAGGTGGAGTTAGTTTAATACTTGACAATAATGGCTGCAGCTCACCTCCTCATCCTCTGCTCTCTCCTAAGAGTATGTCTCACTCATCATCATTATCCAGATTTTTGTTTTGTTTTGTTTGAGACGGGGTCTCGCTTTGTAGGTCAGGCTGGCCCTCAGCTCACTATGTAGCCCAGGCAAGCCTGAAACTCAGCAATCTCCCTGTCTCTGCCTCCAAGTGCTGGGATTATAGGCGTGAGCCACCCTGCCCGGCACTGTGGTATGTGGTATTGATTGTTGGTGAGCGTGAGTCACCATGCCCAGCATTGTATGTGATAACCGAGGATTAAACTCAGGACCTTGAGTTTGCGAGGCAGATGCCGGAACCACTGAGCTAAATCTCCGGCCCTGTTATCCAGACTTTATACTTCATCCCATTTTATAACTTTCCAATATAGTAAGTCAAAAATCAGCTTGTTGCTCTTGCATATAAATTTGGTATTATGTTTTGAAATTTATAGGTTGCATTTTACCAAAAATTGTCCTTCCAAAAATCTTGCTAAAGTAAAATGCACCCAATTGCTGCATTAGGTTAAATCACATGAAAATGCTGCACCAAATATAATTTTATAAAACATTTAAACTTTTTAGATTAGTCCGACTAACCCAGACTCCCTCCTACTATATTGATAATCACAAGAGTCATAAAATGTGTTAACTATATGTTCAAACTGCTATATTCTATCTTTTGATGTATACTTTGGAAATTTATGAAGAGGAAGAAGAAAGACACTGAAATTTTTTAGAATTGTCCCTATGAGAGAAACTGAGTAAATCACTTGATTTGCCCACAATGTATTATCACAAGTCCACTTCTAAGTAAACACTCTGGACAGGCAGTGTAAGTGTTGACAGCTTTCTCCATCAAATTTTGAAATTATTCTGCTTCTGTCTTTTCTTCCCTCCCATTGATTTTGGTAATGGAAACACACCTAGAAAACAGAACATTGAACGAGATTCTGCAATTAGATTATTTATCAGTAAGAAGGCTATAAAGAACTACTTTTTTTGGAATCAAGTGGATAACAGTAACTACTGAAATGTTAAAGTATCTTGTTACAAAGGATGCCTTTTGGGATTGCTATAACAAAATGAACTAGCTTGCTGAAAAACAAGAATTCACTTTTCATAATTCTGGAAGCTGTAAAGTCTATGAACAAGGCAGTAGTAGATTCTGATGAGGTCAGACTTTCTGATTCATAAATAGGGCCTTCTCACTGTGTCCTTCTATGTCAGAAAACATCTCTCTGCAGGTGGGGATTCTTTAATGATGGTACTAATCCCACTACACACGTCTGGCCTTGTGACTGAATCACACTGCAAAGTCTTTACATCTTTCTACCATCACATTGGAAGTCAAGATTTCAATATATCAGTTTGTGGGGATACACATGTTCAGACCACACATTTGCAATGGCTCTATCAATTGAAAAATAGGATTTATGGCCATTGTAAGGAATATGCTGTAATGGTTTAAGGGTTAAATGTCTCCCAAAAGCTTCACATGCTTAGGAGTTGATTGTGTCACAGAGCTCACTGTACTCATCCATCCATGATTAGTAGATGACTGTGCTTGTGGGAGTGGGGCCTGGTTGGAGATGGGTCCTTGGAGTGTGACCTGGACAGAAACATTCTTTCTCTTTCTCTTTGTATTTGTCTCTGCTTCTTAGTCTCCACAAGTTGAGTGGCTGTTTTCTGACCTGCACCCAGGCCATTTCTGCCTTGAATCTAGATGACTATGGACTGAAAGTGAAAGCCAAGTACATCCCTCCACCTCTACATTTTGGGTGTCTGGTATTTTGTCCCACTAATGGGAAAGTTCCTAAGACATGTGGTTTCTGCTTACTTCCCTAAACATGTTAAAAAAAAAAAGGAGGATAACATTAGGGAAGTCAACTCTACTCAGGTAATGCTCTGAAAGTTAAGACATCAGAGTAGCATTTAAAAGAATTTTTATTGCCTTTTAAAGCAGGACAGAAAATTGTACTCAAAACGAGGTTCAGGATTTGATTATAACAGTAGTAGAGCAAAAACATACATGCAATTCACAGCATTGAATGGTATTTATACTAAAATAGGGGCTCTGGTATGGAAGTAAGTGGAATCCTAAAACAAATAGACAAATAGACTTACTAAAGTAGCAGAAGTATTTGGAGGAATACCCATATCTACTGCATTGATGGGGAATTTTTTTCTGAAAAACTAAGGAGTGTAAGTAGATTGTATTCTAAGTTTACTTGTGTTGTGTATATACATAATAAAAACATTGGCAAGTACTCCAGAAAGACGGCAAGAACTATGATAGCTTCTAAAAGTACAAAATAGCTGGCTCATGCTAAGTAAGATAGGAATGATACAAGACATTAGGTCTTAATAAGACTGCAAATTAAAAGGTTCAGACCTATAGGCAAGCTGGAGTGGGTATTCTATGAAAAACCAAAATTCTACTATCAACCTTTCCCCTAGGAAGCCCAGGGGGGTAGACACTAATACAATGAGGATGACAAAATCCTAAAATAATGGCTAGTGACAGTAGTTAACGTCCAGAAGCTGAGTTGATGTGTCATAAAAAGTGGTAGGGTAACTAGGGGAAAATTGATCAAGGAATCTCAGGGAGATAGCTAGCTAGACAGATCACTTTTAGGGCCAAAAGTAAATGAGTAGCCAACAAGGTTACTCATTTACATAGTCAATATGTACTACCAGGAGAACTTAAGAGATAGATGAGAAGGCTGGATTGTGAATAAAGTCAGCATCTTGCAGTGTTCAGTTCCTAGACCAGTTTTCCAACATAAAGCTCACAGAAAAGGTCACAATGGCAGAAGGAGATTCTGCATGGGCTCAATATTTCACCACCTTATCCAGGTTCATCCAATTTCTGCTGCTACCCCAGGCTTTACTATTAGTAATTGACAATAATGAATGATCCTTCATTCTTTGGGAGTTTCAGTTATCCACTTGTTTGGAAGTTGAGTTATTGATCCCTTTCCTTATGGAAAGTCACAGACTTTTCATAGCAGGAAAAGATAGATTCTGCTTTTCTTCTCATAGGGCTTCAACCACAACTGTTATCCAAATAGAGAGAATGCTTCACCTGTATGTGATATCACTCTTGCACACCAGAGGATATATTTTCCCTCAAAAGCATTATGGGAGAGCTCACCAGGCCATACTTAACCAGTAAGATGCTTCTCATATGGGAGATTGTTAAAATAGTCTATACAAGGTAAAAGTAAAACCAAGTTGCTGACAATATGCAAAAAATGAAGGGAATCATCACCCAAGATGTGGTGAACACACTGCAGTACATGCTGTAATGCTCCACTTTGTCCCCAGCTAGGAGCATGTGGGAAACATGAGCAGCATGTTTCCCACAAATGCAATCCACCATAATGCTGGCTTGGACAAGACTCAATTTCAAAATAAATAAGAGAAGAAAATTGGCACATGGATATGTAATCCTGCACTCCTTCTACATCATCTGGAAACTGCTGCCTGAGAGAACATTGGGTTTGCCTCTTAAACTTCAACAAGGAGCTCACACAGACATTATGCTTTGAGGCGGAAGTGAAGATGAATTTTAATATAGGATATACTGTAATGTATTTTGAACTAATACCTATCAAAGGGCAGGAGGTCCCAAAGAGTGTTAAAACATATTTTATTTTAATAGTGCAGCACAGAAAGGAAGATGCTGCTGTCCTGTTGGATACAATCACCAGTGATATAATAAAGACTTGGAGTTGTAGAATTGCTAATAGATAATGCAGAAAGTGAAGGGTGTGCTGCCTCTTAGTTTTTTGTTTTGTTTTGTTTGTTTGTTTGTTGTTGTTTCTTTTCCTGAGACCATGTCTTGCTTTGTAGTTCAGGCTGCCCCTGAGTTCACTATGTAGCTCAGGCAAGGTTTGAACTCACAGCAAACCTCCTGTCTCTGCCTCCCAAATGCTGGGATTCCAGGTGTGAGCCACCATGCCCAGCACTGTAGTGTATGGCACTAATTTCTGGGATTATGGGCTTGTGCCACCACACCCAAAATTGTGGTATGTGGTACCAGAGATCAAACTAGGGACCTTGTGCTTGCAAGGCAGATATAACCACTGAGCTAAATCCCTGGCCCTCCTCAAAGTATTTTTGCAATAGTGCAAACAGTCAATATGCAATGGCACTAATCACAGATCACTGAGGGGGATCACACCTTTCAAGGATTAACCCCAGGACATTCTACTGGGCAAACAATATAGGTCTGTAGAGGTACAAGCAAAATGTTCAAGTCTGAATAGGGGCCGGAGATTTAACTCAGTGGTTCCAGCGTTTGCCTAGGAAGCACAAGGTCCCTGGTTCACCCCGGTAACCACATACAACAACAGTACCGTGCATGGTGGCCATGCCCACCGGCAATCAGTACCACATACCACAAATGCCAGGCTTGGGGGTTCAAGCCTGTAATCCCAGTACTTGGGAGGCAGAGGCAGGAGGATTGCTATGAGTTCGAGGTTTGGCTGGGCTACATAGTGAGCTCAGGGCCAGCCTGAACTACGCGAGACCCTGTCACCAAAAAAAAAAAAAAAAAAAAAAAGTCTGAATAGGAAATAGAGGTATTTGATCAGCTTTAATTGCTATATTTGGACCTCTTGTCACAAGACACCTCTAGCTTGTTTTATTAATCTTCTAATTTTACTGTGATTGGCTGACAAGTCACTTGAGATATTAGTAATCAGGTATAGACAACATAGGACATGAGAAGATTTAGTAATACAAGAAGGTAAAGGATAGGAACAAATGGTGCCATCTTAGTTTAGCCATGAAGGCCTTTGTGTCTACAGTGGGCGATTTCTGTATGTGCTGCACCCCATGTCTGTAAGTAGGTGCCTGCATCTCTTTGCTCCTTTGCCACTGCTGCAGACATTCACTTGGCTTCTAAAGGCAGCAGTTGGGAAGGCCAGGGGCTTAGATTAGGGAAACTCCTAACTTCTCCAGCCAGCCGGGATCAGCACTCCACCTCTCCAAGGCTAACTGTGGCATTCCATCTCTAGTTGTCCACAGTAGTAATCTGTCACTCGTCAAAATGGTATCGGTTTCTCTGGCTTCTCTCACTTTCCTCACTTTTGAAATTCCATCTTACTACTTCTGCATAAAGTACTTATATCTACTACCATGTACTTGATTCTGAGTTGCATAATTCACACTAAGAAACTTAAATTTCATGATTATTTATTATTATATACCTAAAGCAAAATTATATATTAGGAGCTTAAATTGAATTGTTAAATTTTATCAAATTTTTCCCAAAACACAGAAGTTATTTAAGTTAAGCCACTCAGTGAGTATCACATGGTTCATTGACAAATAAGTGAGTAGCTAATTTATTGTTGTTCCTATTTAGCATACCAGGGTGTTGGGCACAATCCTATACCAAGATATTTGCTAGTATGTTATACATTTTGCCTTTTCTTCAGAGAATTATTTTTATTGAACTACAGCATAGTTCACCCAAGAGTAAGATAAAAATCTGATGCTAAGTATTTTTTAAAATATAATTAGCCAGGCGTGGTAGCTCACACCTGTAATCCCAGCACTTGGGAGGCAGAGGCAGGAGGATTACTGAGTTTGAGGCTTGCCTGGGCTACATAGTGAGCTCAGAGACAGCCTGAACTAAGAATCAGACCCTATCTCAAAAAAAAATATAATTAAATGATTATTTGTTCAAAGGGTTAACTTATATTATCATACATTTCCAAGCTGAAAGGATGATTCCCTCCATGTAAATTTGACCTTAGCCTGTACGTGTGCACCCACCTTTCAAGAGTTGGGGTGTTTGAACCCAGTGTGTTGTGGGCTTGCCCTGAGGCCTCAGGACAGTATTCTGATTCCAGACCATTTCATTAAAGTTGCTTTTTGTTCTTCTGCCCAGATCACTTTCTAGTCAATTTTTTGGTTAAAACTTAGTCCATTTATTTCCTTCCAACACAATCCGACCTGCTGTGGCTTAACTCCATGTTATGGTTGGTCCCCAGGTTGTGCTAGGGGGAAGTACTATATGCTTTTCAGGGGTGGGGCTTTGGGTCCTCAGGTGACTGAGAATGTGCCCTCCAAGGTGACTGTGTAACAGCATTCTCCTGTCACCACCAGTTGCATTTGCTTCTTGGCTCGTGAGGGAAGTGGTTTGTCTACAACACAGACCTATGATATGCTGCCCTTACTAGACAACAAAATAACAACAGACTTACTCAGTGCTCCCTTAGAGAAGGATCATGGAGTAAACTCCTAATGGTTTTTTGTCATTTTGCTGTAGTCATCTATAACTTTAATCCTGCTTTTCTTGGTCATAGGGCTTGTTATTTTTTTCTTTCTTCTTAAATTGATTTTATTGGTACATTTTATCCATACATATGATCACATTGAATATTGAGAGTTTGTATCTGTATATGATACATCTTGATTCTCATTTTTCCCATTCCCTTGCCCTCCCTACAATCCCACCCCTTATATGCTGTGCTTTGGCTTTTCAGGTACTTGCTTTTATTTACTTATTGTTTGCTTTACTTAGACACTGCCTTTGAGTAAGAACTAACAATGTACATAGGACTCAACTCTTAAACTAGAGCTTAGGTTCACATTAGCCACACACCTCAATCACACTCACAAACATGTGTCTTCACATTATTAAGTACAGGTTTAGCACACTAATTGTTAGCTTTACTTTTTCTTCTTTTTAAAAGTCATGAATATCCCTCACAGAACGGCTTTCATTGTGTCCCATAAATTCCTGTATGTTGTGCTGGGGTTGTCCTTTAGTTGTAGAAACTGTTTAATTTCTTGTCTAATTTCTTTTGTGGCCCATTGGTTGGTTAACAGAGTGTTGTTCAATTTCCATGTG
>PVIC010022856.1:0-27341 GCA_004025085.1 Thryonomys swinderianus
TCTCTTTCTATTATCTGGGGCCCCTTGGAAGCAGCACTTTCCTGGGGGGTCCTCCTTGAATCTGTAATAACCCTTGAGAGTTCTCACTCCTGACACCTCATGGTAGGTATTTGAGCAGAACAATCATATCATGTTTGTTACCATAATACAATAAATGCCAATATCAGTATTAAACACAGTAAATAAGACAAAAAAGGTTTGTTAGATTCTATACTGGATACTTTGAGCTTATGAGTTACCTGTATGTCTGACTCCTCACTGCACAGCTCCGGGATACAGTGTGCTGCTGGGCGGCCTTCAGTCCACTGGAAATGGACTGCACCCTGCACCCGGGTCCGCGTGCTGCTCACTCAGTCCGCCGGAAGCATGGCATGGTGGGCTCGGATCTGCTGGGTCCGGTCCGCCCGCTGCTCGTTCCTCAGTCCTCTGGAAACCTGGCATGGCGGGCCCAGAGCTGCTGGGTCCGGTCTGTCTGCCGCACGTTCCCCAGCCCGCTGTAAACATGGCACGGCGGGCCCGGAGCTGCTGGTTCCTGGGTATAGACTTTGGTAAGTGTTTTACAGCATACTGTCCAGTCTGGTGGTAATCTGGTGAGTTACATGGACTGTTTCCAAACATTCCATCTTGTACTGCCGGTGTAAACTCTACTTGATCAGGGTGTGTTATATTTACCTTATCAGGTTAAATGTTCAGGGTGATTGTGCATGAACTGGTGGGCATAGTTTCCTTATTTCCTCTCCTCCTTCCTTTCTTTTATTCTTTCTTTCCTTGTTTACTTGCTTTTTCTCTAAAGTCTTTGCCCATTTTTGTGATTGTGCCAGTTCTGGCCTCGTAGAATGAAATGGATATGCTTCTTCTCTCTTACTTTTTGGAAGAGGTTTTGGTAGAGGTGGTACTAATTCTCAAACATTTAGAATTCACTAGTGAAGCTATCGGAGCTTTGAATAATATTTGTTAGAGGGTTTTAAACCATGAATTGAACTTGCTAAAAATATATAGGACTCTTCAGATTCTCTTTTCTTTCTTCAGTGAGCTTTGAAAGTTGGTGTCTTCTAACAAATGTGTTTTTCACTAAGTTGCTAAATATATTTTCAGAAAATTGTCAAAATATTTTACTCCTATTATTTTAATGCCTGTACTATAATTAGATTTGATCTAACCTTTCTGATACTGTTACACTAATTTTTTTCTATCTTTTTCTAATTGGTTCTGCTATCGAACTATCAATTATATTGATCTTTTCAGAGGGATATTTTTGCTTTCATTTTCTCTTCTTTGGCTTATTTCATTAATGTCTATACTCATTATTTTCTTCTTTTCCCTTACTTTGAGCTCAACTTAATTTTCTTTCCTATTTTCCTAAGTTTTAAGTTCAGACTGATTGGAGATCAGTCTTGTGATATTTTTCTTTCACTCATGTGTTATATAAAAAACTTTCTATAAATTTCCAAGTATTTGAGGATTTTCTTTAAATATTTCAGTTATTTGTTTTTGTTACAATTCTTTTGTGGTAAGGAAATATACATTACACAGTTTTAATCATTTTGTACTTAATGAGATTGTTTTAGTCTGGAACATGGCCTATCCTTGTTAATATTTGATGCTTATTTTTAGAAAAATTACATAATTTGTCACGGTGTGGTAGAATATCCTGCCGGTGACAATTAATATGAATTGCTAAGCAGTGTTGGTAAGGTCTTTTTTACTGGTCTACTTTTCTCTAACTTATAAAGAGAGCAATTTTCAAATTTTCAACTAGTTGTAAATTTGCTCACTAGTCCATAAACTTTTTTTTAAGACAGGGTCTCACTTTGTAGTTCAGGCTGGACCCCAGCTCACTACATTGCCCAGACAAGCTTCCAACTCAGCAATCCTCCTGCTGTGTGCCTCCTGAGTGTTGGGATTATAGGTGTGAGCCACCATTCCCAACATTCTGGTATATGGTACTGAGTGCTGGTGGGTGTGACTCACCATGCCTGGTATTGTTGTATGTGGTTACATACAACAACTGAGCTAAATCTCTGGCCCTAGTCCATTAACTTTTGTTTTCTACATTTTCAATTTCTCTTATCAGGTTCAGATATAATTAAGATCGCTATGCTTTATTGGTACACTGACATTTTAGTAATTGTACTATATTTGTCTTTGCTCCTATCACTGTCTTTACTCTGAAATCTATTTGTCTCATATTAATAAAACTACCATATTCATTATTATTAGACTTAACATGATAAATATTTTTCATTCTTTTGATTTCAACCTTTCTGTTTTCTATCTACAAAGTGTAAATCTTATAAAAAACATTATTGGGTCTTATATTCTTTTTTAACTCAAGGGATAATATGTTCTTTAATTGGCATATTTAAATTATTCACACTATTAACATTCCTTGTGGTTGACTTAAATTGGGCTGTCTTGCTTCTTTCTTTGTTGTTATCTTTTTTTGTTCCTTTTCTTGATTTCCTTAGCCTCGTTTTGGATTAATTAATATTTGTTATTCTGTTATACATTAATTAGCAAAACATCTTTTTTTATTTATTTCTACCATTTTCATTACTAAATAGAGTTTTAAAATGTTTAGCCACTTGTCCCAAATTGCATAATAATTAAACCAAAGTTCTTAAAATAGCTTACAAGGCCCTGTATTCTATGGCTTTTATTACTCTTCTTAATCATCTTGTCCTACTTCTTCTATCATTCTCTGTCCCAGCTGAAGTAAGCCCACCATCATCCTAACATATATAAGGCAGATCTCCACTTCAGGAATGATTTTTACTCACTCTGCTTTGTGAGTTTCTTTCCCCAAACCTCTTTGGTGCTCCTCCTGAAAATGTTTGCTCCAATCTCACCATTCTGCAGAGCCTTTCCCAGCTATACTGCTTTGTATTCCTTCCAATCCTTGCTTTCAAGTCCTCTGACCTTACCTTATTACTTTAAAAAACAGCATATGTATATAGGGGATGGGGGGTTGTAGGGTGGGTAGGGGAATGGGTAAAAATGAGAATTAATGCGCATCATATTCTGGTACAAATTCCCAGTGTTGAGTGTGATCATAATGTGTATGTAAAGTGTACCAATAAAAAAATCTATTTGAGGGCTGGGGATTTAGCTCAAGCAGTACTGTGCCAAGCTTAGATGCACAAGGGCCCGAGTTCGATCTCTAGTACCATTAAAAAAAAAAGTAAAAAAAAATCAATTTACAAAACCCAGCATATTGCGTTTTTCTAGGGATTGTGTTTATACTTTATATTTTTGCCCTTCCAACAGCACAGAAGCTCTGTGAGATCAGGATGTTTGTTCAGAGGTGTGCATCACGGGCATGCTAAGTACCAAGATATACCCCTGAATGAAACAGAGCTTTCCCATGGGTAACTTGACCAGTTTCAGAATTTATCTGGCATCATCTTTTAATTCATCCATTGTATATGTATGGTAGTACATCTGATGAGTAGACTGGGAGGCACTTGGGAGCTGATTCCTTCTGGGGATGTAAAAACCAGATCCTTATACATCCTAATTCTCTGCATCATTCAATATTCTATATGTCATCATTGAAAGATGGGTTTAAATTTTTAAAAGAATACAAACATAGATTGTGGCTTTCATAAATTCCTAAAAATTAGTGAAAATCTGAGGCTCTTCTTTAAAATCCTACAGTGGATCTTTAATAGGCAATGGCAGAAATTAAGTTGAGTACTTGTTTTTCTAATTCACAACGCTATGCACCCTCTGAATCCAGCACTCCTCCGTAGTCCATTACTTTCTTCTTTGTAAATAGAGAAACTAGATGCAATGGACTCCAATATTTAGCACCTATGGCTGCTTTGAGAAAGAAACGATGTGAAGGCAGGTGAGGTTTTGTGACTCAGGGGTCAGATTTGTCTCTGTGGTACATTCAGGGAGCTGGGGATGTGTGTGAATCTTTTATTTTTGTAGATTGAAATGAAAATAAAATTTTGCTATCCTCCCATATAACCGTGGTTATCGGTTAAAGTTACTAGACACAGGATTAAATGGATCAAAAATGATGGAAGTGTGTTGTATCAATGTACAAATCCAAAACCAATGTAACTATCATGCACTGAAGCATGCACTCATAAAAATATTGCAGGGAAATGAGTTAATGGTCAAGTGAAAATATTTCCAAAACTTTCCGTTTTTCAAGAGGATAGATTTGAAAGATGAGAAGATGGATGAATACCAAGGCATGGAAGTAATTTCTTGAAGACCAGATAATTCAGTTACTCCTCCATTGACACAGTCTGTCACTTCTATTTGCTTCTTTCATTTCTTCTCATATTTTTCCATGAGCTTTTCTGAGTTTTACTGGTTTTGAGTGCCTCCTTACACTGTAAAGGTTTTTAGAAAGTCATTATTTAATAAAAATGCATTAGTACCTGTTTGCTGTCCATGACGTCTGCATTCCTGTGGCAAGCCGGTCTACATGCATAACACATCTGAAGCCCCTTTTCTCACCTGCTTTCCCTCTTCTCTCTTTCCATCTCATGGCCCACTTCCCATTTGAGAAAGATCTATGTCTCTACTTCCTAGTACCTATTTCATAGTTTCCTCTTTATTTGTAATCTGAGTTTCTCACTTAAGAGAAACCATCCAATATTCTTTGTTCTTTTTTTTTTTTTTTTGAGACAAGGTCTCACTTTGTAGTTCAGCCTGACTCACTATGTAGCTCAGGCAAGCCTCGAACTTGAACTAAGAAATCCTCCTGCCTCTGCCTTCTGAGTACTGGGATTACACGCTTGAGCCACCAAGCCTGGCATTTGTAGTATGTGGTACTGATTACTGGAGGGCATGAGTCACTATGCCTGGTATTGTGTATGTGGTTACTGGGGATCAAATCAGGGACCTAGCACTTGCCAGGCAGGCACTGGAACTACTGAGCTAAATCTCTGGCCTAACCAGCCAATATTTAAGCTTGTATGTTTCATTTATTTCATTTAAAAATAAGATGACAATTAGCATCCATTTTCCTACAAGTGATTTTCCTTCCTCTTCCTTTATGGCAAAATGGCACCTGTTGTGTGTAAATAACACATTGCCTTTACCCACTGGTCTGTTGATGGACATACAGGCTACTTCCAAGGTTCACCTGTTATGAATTGTGCTGCTGTAAACATGGGCATGTGTGTGCCACTGAGACACGATACTTTACTCTTTTTTAAATTGAATTCTTTATTGGTACAATTTACATACATCTCACTCTTTCAGGAAGCTATGTAAGTATTTTGAAAAGTCTGCAAGAAATCTTCAAAGGTAGGCTCAATGGCACAAGTTTAAAAGCGACATGGGGCTTTTGGTATAGGGTGTGTTCCCTGCAGCTTTGTAGGATGAGAGAAAATCACTTAGCATTTGTGTTTTTTTCTGCTTCATATTCTGACAATGACTTATTTAAAGGTTGACTCTTACAGGAAAATGAGAGGCTGGTAATATGCCTATCTATGATTTAGTCATTATAGATCCTGAATTCAGGTTAATTACAGGTCAATGTTCTATTTAAATCTCTAATAATTTTATTACTTCTCTTTAGCCAGAGTCCTGGTAACTTAGTATTTGGCATTTAGTGGATAATAAGCTGACATTTGTCAAGCAGGCTCAGCCAGGTAAGGATCATACCACTTACTATTTTAAAAAATAAACTTTCAATTTCAGAATAGCTTTAGTTCGAAAAGATTCATATGACACAATACTCCTATGCCAAATACCGAGTATCCAATGTTACTAATTAATAATAGAATGTCCTATTGGAAGCATGTACATTATTGTGATATGTTTTCATCACTATTACTGAACCAATGTTGATAGTTTATAAGAAAAATTCATAATTTATTGAGATTTCCTTCATTTTTTAAGCCTATCATCATTCTTTAATACATTGTATTTAAAAGTTATGTTTTCTTAGGTTACTTTGGTCATGACAGTTTCTTAGACTTTATTTTTTGATAACCTTGAAAGCTTTAAAGGAGGTCTGATAATTCCTGTAAAATGTACCCAACTGGTCTTTTTCTTAAGTTTTTCTCATAAAATGACCGGGATTATCAGTTTGGGGAGGAAGATATTAGCTATAAAATGTCATTCTTATCAAATTATATCAAGGTTATATGCTATCAAAATGGTGTCACCATGGATATTAATCTCATTTCCCTGATGAAGTAGGACGTGCCAGATCTTTCAACTATGAACTTGGTATTTTCTCCCCTCTTACATGCTGTGTTCAATGGAAGGAAGCCTCTATATACACAACACTTTAAAAAGTTCCATTTCCTTTCGGGTGTAGCATCTCTATAGTTATTTAGCTTTCTTCTACATGAGAAGTTGACTATTTTGCATAGTTTCCTTATTTGACCATTTACTTACATCAGTATGAAGTCTTTGGTATTATACTCTAGCTTATAATCCTAAATTCTTTGACTTTTTATTCAAATAGTTCAGATTTGAGTGCTGGGAACTCTTCCAGCTGACTCTCATGTTCCTTGAACATGCGTGTGTGTGTGTGCGTGCATGTAATATTTTATCTTTCAACTCTACAAGGTGATTCACACGTACATGTTCTGTGCCCCAGGTGTAGGCTCATCAGCACCTCCTGACTCACTTTACTAGAGCAGTGTAAGCCAGACCTGGGTATCAGGTGTGCTCACTGTTACTGGCCCTTCCAGCTGTGAGGCCCTGTGAGCCACTGTACTCTGATATCTGCATTAGGACAAACATGCTTTTATACTGATGCCTCCCATCTTAATCTATTATACCATCGATCATTTTGGCCTCAGCCTCATTTGTGTTTGCCACTTCTTCTGCAGTGTGAAATTTAGCTCCCAATATCTGCCATGTGTGTTTTTTTTTTAATTTTTAAACTGTAGGATACATTCATAGCAGGAGCAGAATTGTTGACTCAAACCAGCATGGGGAACCATGTGATCACCCACACTCAGTGCTGACCTGCAGTTTTTGGTGTCTTCAGTTCTGGAATTCTCACTTTTTTCTGAAGTAGCACCGATAAACACTCCCTTCCCACACTTCCTCCAGTGAAGTCTTGTCACATTCCACATTCCATCTCGGGAACCTCTAACCTGGCAAATGATTTTTAAAATATTTTATACAGTAAGGTTTACTTTTGTGCTGCAGTACTCTTTGGTTTTTGACTAATACATCATGTCCTCTATCTGCCATTATAATATATAAAATACTTTG
This sequence comes from Thryonomys swinderianus, assembly GCA_004025085.1. Classification (NCBI taxonomy): domain Eukaryota; kingdom Metazoa; phylum Chordata; class Mammalia; order Rodentia; family Thryonomyidae; genus Thryonomys; species Thryonomys swinderianus. The sequence continues at coordinate 7,204 of PVIC010022856.1, forward strand.
CTTGCTCAAAGAAATATCTTAAATCTCTACTGATGCAATTGATCTATTTACTATTTCTGTAGTTTTACGTTTCACGAACATCATATAATTGGGATAATAAATCAGGTAACCTTTTCAGACTGACTTTTTTTACTCAGCAATGCCCTAAATATTCTTCCTTAGCAAGAACCCAGTTCTTGCAGCTCTTTAGCTGTGACTCCCTCTTATTTTACCCTAGCCAGAACTTTGCTGTGCGGTGGTCAAGTAGAAAGGATGGAGATATTCTATCCTATGACGGGCCTGTGTCTCTGGGTTGTGATCCTGAAAAATATTTCTCCATGATAGAATTTCCTTCCTCCCTTCCTGTCACTTTTCCCTTCCCTGGCTAGAGCATTTCCAATCTATTTCTTTGAAGTCCTTTTCCTGTAGATTGGTTTTATAACCTCTGATGTGACAGGAGCCTTTTGAGGATTAATATGGGAGGAATGCACTACAGGGCAAAGCGACTGAGATAAGGTTCAGGCAAAATCTCCTGTCCATTGCTGGAGGTCATGGCGCAGTGAATTCTCTTACCTGAGCCCTTGGGAGAGCCACAGGCATACCTAGGGCATGTTTCTTTTCAATTACATGACAACCTTGGGATTCCTGGGTGTGCAACCCATGAGGATGGGAAGGTCTTCCTAAGACTACAGAGCCTAGAATTTTCTTTCTCTTGTTAGATTGGACTCAGCTGCAGACTGTTTCCATTGAGGTCTTTACTATTTAATGGCTTCAACTAGACTTGAATTAGTTAACTGTATCTCTGTAGATGTGCCTGGGCACAGATTTGCCATGTGATCTCAGTTTTCTTATGGTGCCCTTTAAAGTTATTTATTATTGATTTGTACAGCTTTTCCTCATAGGAATAGGATTGACAATTTGTATGTTGTCTTCACGTGAGAGCTGAAGTCTCACTTGCCAGGTTGTTCAAATAAACAGGTTGTTTATTTGATGTAAAGTTCACAACAAGCCAATTAGTTACTATTATGGCCTTCATCTTATATTTGAGAAAATTGACTGATATATTGAATCTTAAATTGAGTAAAGGAAATGAAAGCTAAGAACAGAGTACTTTGAAAATTAAAGAAAAAGAGACAGCCTCTTAAGCAAATGCAACTTTTCAAAGCGTTGCCTATATCTGATATTGCCAAAACATATTAGGTCACGAGCTGACAGCAGGTGGCCTGTTTTATACTTCTGCCCTGTCTGCTGTGGGATTCATCCATCCCCATGCTGGCTAGACGCACTCCATCAGCCTGTCCCTTACAGCACAATGCTGAGCCCCACTGGAGCCCTCCAAACAATGGGAAAGTTGCTCAAAGTTTCACGTTTATTGCTTCATGGGGCAGTCTGTCACATAGGGGGACAAAAGACCACAGTGCATGGGCCCGACGCTGTCATTTAAAGAACAGGGGCTGGCTTTGGGCCCCGAGCCCTCTAGCTGGATGACAAGGGGGTAGAAACCGCTTCACTCTGGCCTTTAGTTGCTCTGTCTGCTGAAGGAACCCGTAACTGGTACGTCCTGGGACTGCTGTGAGAATCAGTAGGATAAAGGAGTGAAGTGCTCGGCAAGTGTCATGCCTCTTTCCCTTTGGCTGGGACAGAAATCTACCCCCCCCCCCGAGGGATCTAGGAGGAAAAATTCCTATTCAGTAGTTGGGCTTTTTTGTGGAGAAGAAGAAGAAAAGGAAGGATCTAAAAGATATTTAGGGTGCACTATGTATATGTACCAGCTCCCCAGAATGAATGTAATCATTATGTAGTGCACACATGTGCCAATAAACATCTTAATGAGAGAGTCAGTGTTGACCAGATTGAAAAGAAAGCTCTTTTTTAGCAGGGATTGTTATGCCAGTAGATTGCTTTTTATTTATTTTTGTATAATACATTTGGACAAATTCGTAAATGGTCTATTGACATTATTTTATGCCACTCTCTCCACCCCAAGATTAGATTACACAAAAGAAGCAGGTGGGAAGAGGACTTTCTAGTAATCACAAAAAATGAAATATCTGGAAGTATGGATTCAAAATCCAGAATTTTATAGTTGGCTGTATTTCAATAAGCTTCAGACTCATTCTGAATGCATGGCGTTGCCAGTTTTTCTACATGTGAATATACATGTTTTCACTTTACCCATGGTAATACAAAAGTACCACAATCATAGAATAAAATCAAACTGTTACCATTTCTGTTCGTTCATATCTGTAAGTATACGGCAATTGAAAGAGATTGAAGAAGTTAAGTGATGTTCTCACAGATTCGCTATGATGTGCAAGATAAAAGAGAACCATTAAATTGTATATCTTATTTATGGGGAAACAGAAGTAGGCTCTATGGATTGTCAAATACTGTGTGAAATATAACTGAGCCTAGTGATGCATTTTTGCTAATCATTCTATTGTTTGTCTGAGGCTCAGCAGTAAGGTACTTTGGTTGGTAGCAGCTCAGAGTTTATTTGTTTTGATGGTCTTCATGGAATGGATTTCATCATTAATGTTTGAATTATGCTAATAGGTAGCTCCCACGCTCTCTTTGGACAAGGCCTTTGGTCACATGACACTTGGCCCTGGAAGCGAGCCAAATCTAGGAAGGTTCAAATAATATCAGCAGCATAGAGGAACCTGAAAGAAAACAGGAAAACAGAGGTGTCTTGTGACGCTCAGGAGATCAAAGTGATGACATTCACTGCCAGTTCTCTGAAGGGAGACAACTGACTTCTGAGTAGGTGAAGATGCGATTTGTGACCCAGAAATGTTTCCACAGTGGTTTTGGATGGCTCGTTAGGTACTATTTCTGAGGTTTGCTTATAGGAAGCGTGATGCAGCGCACACTGCAGGCAGGGTCGGTCACCAGGTGTTGTCACTGCAGTGTAACTTCTGTGACTAATCCCTGAAAATCAACTCCCTACATCCAGAGACAGTTTCTTTTCTTTCTTTTTTGTTTTTCTACACATTTTTATCTTTATTGGTACATTGTGTATACACATCATATTGAAAAACTGTAGTATCATGTAAGAGAATTTGTTATGCCTTAAAAAAACATTCAGAAATGTATCCAGGAGAATAAACAATGTAGGATACAGTCCTAAAGTAGACAAATGCTGAACATTTTTTTGCTACTATAGTTCTTAATCTAAGATTAAGAAAGGGAAGAAAGGAAAAATTTTCCCAAATGTCTTTTAGTTATTTGCAAAATTGGTCACCTAAGTCCATTCTGATGAGAAGAAAAATTATTTCATCAGACTCTTTATGATCTCTATTAAGCAAAACACTAATATTTTTTAAACAATGGCATATCATTGAGTAAATACTATATGATATGTTTATATCACTTACATTGTGAAACAGCTGAAATATCATTTTAGACATAGACAGCCCTGATTTGCACTCCACCTCTATTGATTCAAGTGACCTTGGGCACATTAGAGTTATTCTTTATAAAACATATACATAATGAGGTCTACATTTCTAAGTTATGATTTTTTGTTAATGAATATAACTGTAAGCACATCTGACATATAATGGGTCTTCAATAAATATTTTTTCCATGGAATTATTCAAGGTGTTTTTTATGTCCATACTTTATTTAAAGTCTTAAATGAACAAAATGTCTGACACCTGCAACTTGAAGGAGGAAAGGTTTACCTTGGCTCAGGCTTTCAAAGGATTCTGACTATGGTTCCTTGGCTCTGGGGCAAAAACGGATGACATAGGACAACAGCTTATGCCAGGGCATGGAGGGAACAGGGAGGGAAGGTAGGAGCTGAGGACAAGATCATGCCCATTCGGGTCACATCCACCGAAGAGTAGAGAGTCTTCACTTTCCAAAAGCACCAGCTCTAAACACCTGAGACTCTGGGGGGATATATTAGATCTAAACTCTAACAGGGCTTCCGTTGAAATACAATGCAGTGTGTGTCATAGGATATGGAGGTATCGCTTAGAGTCACATACGACATGCTGTTTTGATCAGAAAGTCAGTTGCACAAATGGCCAGATGAGATCTTCTCAGGAGGCCCACACCCTGAATTTGCTTGGTAGAAATGGTTTTGGGTATATTATATTTGATTAGCCCCAGATGTTATTGAAATCTAAGGATGACTTTTTGCTAGTGAAATTAGTGGTTCATTAGTTAGCAAAATGGACTTCAGAAGTATATATTCACTGGTGAGATGAGTGGTATTCTTGGTATGTGGAATGCATAGAATACATTAGAAAAGCTCTCCCCTGTTCCCTAAATACAAATGAAGAATCAAGCAGGCACTTCAGCTCTGTCTTGTATCTATCCCCTGAACATTCTCAGGACCATGAAATCCTGGTTCAGAACTGGTATGAGAAGCGTGAATAACAGGTTTAGGTTTGAGGGTTTCTGTGGACGTATATGTTGTACAAATTGCTCTGTACCTACTTGTCACTAAAACTTTTCAGCATATTTGGGACAATTTCACTAGAAACATGCTCATCACTACCATTATATCTACTAGAAAGCTCTTAATAGGTGTGTTCAGATTGTCCTGGGCCAGCTTGCAATAAAAGTTTCCAATCTGAGCAAAGGAGGAAGGAGAGTAAAGACACAGTAGGGAAGGAAGGGGGACAACTGAGGTCAAAGAGATGAAAGACCTCAGTGAAGGCAAACAGGGTTCACATCTAAACTCTAACAGGGCTTCCATTAAAAGAGAATGCAATGTGTGTCATAGGACATGGAGATAAAATAAATACATCTGAAATGACAGGAGAAACAGAGAAAAAGATTTCAAAGAATTTTTGATAATCTAGTGTAAATACAATTGTTACTTGGGCCGTATCCATCTTTAAACATCTGTAGTAAGGAGAGATACGGACAGGTGCTGGAGGGAGACTCTCTAAATGGATGCGCTCATCCATATTGTTTCCCATTCCTTTTTTTTTTTTTTTTTGCTTTTTGAGACAGGGTCTCGCTTTGTAGTTCAGGCTGGCCCTGAGCTCACTATGGAGTCCAGGCAAGCTGCCGCGAACTCAGCAATCCTCTTGTCTCTGCCTCCCGAGTGCTGGGATTACAGGCATGAGCCACCACGTCCGGCATTGTGGTATGCGGTGTTGATTGTTGGTGGGCGTGTCTCCACACCCAACATTATATGTGGTTACCGGGGATCGAACTCAGGACTTTGTGCTTGCGAGGCTGGCGCCGGAACCACTGAGCTAACCCTCTGGCCCTCCCATAACTTTTTAAAATCACCCTTCAACAAGTACTTTGAGGATATGGACCAACTAAAACTCATACATTACTAGCTGAAACATATATTGGTAAAACTATTTTGGAAAACAACCTGACATTTTATATAAAATTAAGTGTTCTAAATATATGACTCAACAGTCCTACTCCCAAGCATTTATCCAAGAGAATTAAAATCATGCATTCACACAAAGACTTACAAATAAATGCTTACAGAAATTGTAGTCATACTACTCCGAGATGGACAAACTGAGATAGCCAACAGTTGGTGAATGTATGTATAAATTCTGGCACATACACTCAATGGATAACTACCAACAGTAAAGAGATCAAATTACTGATATCTAATATATTATTTGATTAAACATTATAGTATGTTATGTTGCAGTTTTCCTTCTTTGTGGGCAGCAGGGATAGTGGAATTAAGGGAAGAAGATGCACAGAGCAAGACCGTACCTGGAAGGGATTTCAGCCACAGATCAAATTGTCAGAAATGGTGGGTGTAGTTTGGAGGCTGTACTGGAAAGTCCCACAATGTGCCACTGAGGATGTTGCTGCACGCTGACAAGTGTTGATCTGAGTTATTCAAATGATATAAAAACAAGGGATTCGCCCAGGATACCAAACGCTCAAGATTGTAAACTGAGGGCCTGAGATTTAGCTCAGTGGTTCCAGCACCTGCCTCATAAGCGCAAGGTCCTGAGTTTGATCCCTGGTAACCACATACAATTCTGGGCGTGATCACTCATGCCCACCAGCAATCAATACCACATACCACAGTGCCAGGCATGGTGGCTCACACCTGTAATTCCAGCTCTCGGGAGGCAGAGGCAGGAGGATTTCTGAGTTCGAGGCTTGCCTGGGCTACAGAGTGAGCTCAGGGCCAGGCTGAGCTACAAAGTGAGACCCTGTCTCAAAAAAAAAAAAAAAAAAGAATTGCAAGCTGAACAGTATTCATAACTTTACCCCCTGGCCTCTTTCCATTCTGTAAAACAACACTAGATGCTTTCTTAGAAAATAACCGATGTGAAGACCATCTAAAGTAGAAGTTGCCATACTTCAGTTTCTCTTCAGATTGTATAAATCTTCCACCTTTTAATAATAGAAGTTGCCATTTCATATTTTAGCATAACAATAGAATTTCTTTTGTAAACTCAACCTCCTGCACATAAAACTAAAAAGAGAAAAAGAGAAAGGAAATGGGCCCTTTTTTGTATTTGTAATGGAGCTCAAACTCGCATGAATATTTCTGTTCATACATGAATCTGTTGAGAGAAATACTATATCCAAGAGCTTGGGAGCTGAACTTTATAAGCAGCTAGTAATCAGTGGAGGGGTTTTCTAGGATTTATACAGATTGCCAAGTCTTTAAAATAAAGCCATTTGTTTCTTTGAGCATAAGCCATTATGACAATAAACAATGCATATGCTTCAACAATACACAACAAAATTGAACAGGAGAGTTTTCTGTAATAATAGTTATAGGTGGTTTCTTCATGATGTAGTTGTGACTTGATGTTTTTTTCCTAGGGGATAATTCACTCTAAGTGTATCATCTCCCTAAACTTCTCTCCTTCCTGAAGGCTGGGAAGGGTTCAGGGAACTGCAAAGGGAAGAATCTTTAGCAATGGAAGCAGATGTTTTTAACATAGTACAAAAGACATAAAAGTAATAATATGTACCTCACTTATAATAAATTATCTCTTGCCTGTCCTCAGGAATCGGGGTACCACAGTACCTTTGGTTAGCCACTAAACAGTTTTAAATGGATCCCTGAAGAAAGTAAATATACCTGTTTCTATGAATGCATTACATTAGGGACTCCAGAGAAACAAGGAATGGAATAAATACCTGTCTATCCATCCATTTCACTGTCTCTGTCCAAAGAGATTCATCAAAAATCTTGGCACACTTGGTTACTGACCATTATTGCAAGCTGGAGACACAGGAAGAGCTAGTGATATGTACACAAAGGTCTGAGAACTGGAGAGATGTGAGTCAGGCCCTGAAGGCCTGGTGACCAGGAATACCCAGGGCAGAAGAGCCTCATCCCATTTCAAGCTGTCAGGCAGAGACAGAACTCAGTCTTATGCTTCCATTTGGTTCTGGTCAGGCTGTAAATGGACTGGATAATTCTCACCTACACCAGGGAAGCCCATCTGCTTTTTTTAGTACACCATTTCCAATGGATTTTGCCTACAAAGCTGTAATTGTGTTTAATTCATAATCATGAAATACTTCCAACACATTACAACTAAATCGTGCTCTCCTGTCCTCTTCCTCTCTCATTCTCCTGAGGTAGTTTCTTGATGCTAGTAAATACTGTTTCCAGATGTATTTTAAATATCTTTCTCTGTGTATATTTACATACATAAACAATGTATGGCATTACTTCATGTATTTTTGTCAGTATCATTCTTATACATATGTGTAATTTATTATTTTCCACTGAAAATTGTTTGAGATCTGTCTTGGTTGATTTGTGCACATGACATTAGTCACTCCAAGGACTGTACCTTCTTGTATTGTGTTCCATAGTAAGAAAAAACTTCAGCTAATGTATTCATTCCTGTCTGGATAGGCAATCTCACTCTAGGAAATAGTACTGCAGGGAAGGCTGGTAAATTTCTGTATCCAGCCATGTGAAATTATTTCTCTAAACCATAACAAGGTGTAGATTTTCAAGATTATGAGGTCTGTAACATATTCAGTATCATTTAGGAGGAATGGAAACTTCTAGTTTGTACAAGGGCCATGAGGTCCCCACCTCCACTGGGCATGAAGCCATTTTTAGCCTAATGGTCATCAAGGATGTGGCTTTCATAGGAAGAAGAGCTCTCTGGCTACAATGCTCTGCCTCACGCCAGTCATGTTGGAGCACAGACCTCACCAAATGCCTATGGTATGGGACTTCTCTGCCTTCAAGCCCTGAGTCAAATAAACATCTATGACTTATAAGTTATCTAGTTTCAAATATTTTGTTATGGCAATAGAAAACAGACTAAAACAATTGTGCCTTTTAATACTCCCATGCAGTGAATGATCATGTCATTACATTGTTTCAGAATTGTTCAAATAACTCTTCTATGTCTGACTTTTATCTTTACCTACCATCAAGAAAAACACACACATTCAATTCAGCACTCTGTAGGCAAAGAAGTGGAGTCCAGGGAGCCTCAGTGTCTTGTCCAAGGTCCCAGTAATTTAGTACCTGATAATGGGTAAAGGTGATCAGGGATAACTGTAGTCTCTCGAGACAGATGCTGTCCACATGTGGACTTTGAGTGGAGACATAGTGTCTGGAATATATCCAGGAACTGGGACAAATCCTACCTGTCCTCCCAACTAATTCACATAATGATGCCTGTCTAAAGTTTTCTGAACCCAGTTTACATCAGTCTGTTTTTTGCTATCCTTTGCTAAGAGGGATACCTGGAGTTACATGTTAGAATGCTCTCTCTAAACACTGGCTTGGAAAAGAGTTAGTAATGCTAATTCAAGAAGCTAACTGGTTTATAGAGGAAGAAGGGACAGTTACATTCATCCCAGGGCAGCAACCAGTTGCCTGGTACAGTATCTTAGTGGTGCCTGCCAGCCAGCTTGCAGGCTGATGTTGGCACTGAATGGGAAAAAGCCCCTGATCTATGCATACAGCTGGACAGAACTAGGTTTAAAGACATTTTGAAAAAGAGGAATTTGAGAACTAATTCTGTTTTACATTTTTCCTTTTCATGCACTCTATTTCAGTATGGAAATAACTTAGGGGACATGGAAGGGTATTAGAACTATTTATGCTACTATGCTGTGAGGTGGGCAGGGTGACGAGGTTGCACTATGGAATCATCTGAGGACAAAAGGAAGTTTTCTAGGAACTTTCAAGAGATGATTGTTGCCTGGCCCTTAAAATGAGCTCCAGCTGCGGGACCTCCTGAAGTGTCTAAGCAGAGCTGTGAGTATCTGCACGTGAGAAGACACGTTGGGGTTTGGTTAATGTCAAGCCTATGGGATTCCATCTCCTGACAAGAAGACGGCTGTCACATTCCTCCTCTTTCTCACCTCTCCTGATCATTTACTAAAGGTCCTTGAATAGAAAAGCTTGTTTGGCACTGATACATGGAAAGAAGGGACTACAAAGAGAATACAGAGACACACAATTCAGTACACTTTGGCTTCTTACATAATGAATCCCACGGAAGGCAATTTCAAGAGTACTCTCTTCAAAGCATCTTCTCTACCAAATGTGTTTTTAGCTATTATGGGAAATTAAATTGCTAAATTTTAAGTCTACTTCAATGCCACTAAAATTTTTTAACAGAGGAGAATAACTGCTATGAATCAAGCTCACTATGCTACAGGATAGTTTAGTTCATATACGCCCGACAAATGCCAGCAGATTTTCCAGTCCAGAATTTAACTATCTGTGCTTGATACGGGAGGACAACATACATACTTAATAAAAATTTAAAATCCAGGCCTCGGGGCTCAACAAAACTCAGTTCCTGCCTACTGAATTTCTCATTGCAAATAATATACTGCATTGGAAATAGAAAGTTTAAGGAATTGAAATTTGTACAGAAATTAGATAGAAAGCACTTACTCTATCTAATCATCTGCTATGAAATGTGTGGCTCGGGTTGACCCATAAAGTTTCTGTTTTTTTTTTTTTTTCTTTCTGATTCTACTACCCTTTCTACTGAGGGAGAAGCTATGTGGAGTGACAGGACTGTATTGTGAAATGCATTGTTATGCCATGATTATTCCACTGGCCAGGGATCCTGAACATCTAATTTCTAGTTCCTGGTTGCCTCTAACTAACACCTGGGTGACCTTGGAGCCTCAGTGTCTCCGAGTATATAGTAGGAAAAGGAAGATGGTCTGTAACACCTAACTGAGCTTTGTGGCTCTGTGACTACCTTACCGTTTGCTCACTGAGATTGTTCCTGACAAATGTACAGAATAGTGAGGTAGAAAACATCAGGGGTTAGCCATGCTGGTTCTTCTGTCTTTTTCTGGATCCACTGCTGTTAAATAGGGTTAGTGTGACTGGAATCTAGGGAGATATACGCAATGTCACCGTGGGCCAGAGCACTGAAGAGGAAGAGCGTGGACCGTCTAGAGTTTCTACTCGTCCGCCTGGCAACACTGCAAGCTGAGTCTGGGGATCGTGAAGCCACAAGGGAAATGAAATCTCTGCCAAGTGCTTCCTTTGCCCAAATCACGACATTAAGAGCTAAGAGCACAGGACCAGATAAGTCCTCATGCAGTTTACAGGGCAATGGCAGGGACAGAGGTGTGGCAAGTAGACACTAAAAGGTTATTTAAATAAAACTGTGATAAGTAGAACCATGAAAATCTGTAAGACACTTCTTATGTCTATGACTAGGACACTTGGCTGCCTACATCAGTAGTCAGGCGAGGCTTTCAGCGTTCACACAATGGCTTCTTTTGTGATAATTTGGTACCTGAAAGAGTTGGCTGGATTTTTTAGCACATCTGTGGAATTCCACAACTGTGGCCATTGTTTCCAGTCACAGTTGATGCCAAAGCACAAACGAGGCAGGAATGCTTGAATTTTGATATGTGGCCACATTAATCAACTGCATTAAATATTGCAGGACTCTGGCTCTGGAAAATAGAGGAAGGTGGGAAAGGAATCCAGTGCTTTATCTAGACAACCATTTTCATGTGATTCTGACATTTTGTAACCTACAGCTTCTCCTTAGGAAGGATATTCTATTATTTTATAGATAAGGAAAGTAAAACACATATAGGTGATCAAGATGTTTGAAATACCAGTTAATAAATGTGGGAGCCAGAATTTGTAATCTAAGTTGCTTAAGTGAAGACACATATCACTTGCTCTCAGTTTTCTGTCTCTAAATGCTGAGTGTTGTCAGAGTAGACTCATCTGAAGGGAAACAGGAAGGGAGACCAGCAGAGGGCTTCAAATTCCTGTTAATACTATGACCTCAGAGGAGTCCTAAGAAGGGCTCTCAGTGAATCCAATGCGGATGTTCTCTGGTAGCTCAGAATAGGTTTGTGCTTGTTTGAGCGCATACCTCATAAGGTACTGAATTCATATTTGGGGCTGTGTTTTTGGAATTGTATGCTTCTGTAGACACTAGAATCACCTCCAGCATGGTCAAATGCCACTGTGGCACAATGATGCCGGTTCTGACCTGAGCATGTGTATTTCAAGTAGGTAGCAAGATACAGGTTTCGTGCCAGGCCCACCTGAATCCCTAGGATAAAATGTTGAAATAGACATATTGTTTGGGGGGAAAGGTATGGAACTACAACACAGCTCAAGTTTTTCTGATTAATCACCTCATCTTGAGACATTGAGACACATGGAGCTATTCTGAGAAGCATGAGAGAGAGAGAGAGAAGGAGAGAGAGAGAGAGAGAGAGGAGGGAGGGAGGGAGGGAGGGAGGGAGGAGAAATGAATTAGCCTGTAGTCATTGGAGTGTTTCCCAGAAGCCTGTACTGAGGTGATAGTGAACCTGTTAGAGACCAAGGGCCCAAACTGTAACCCATAACCCACTTACATCTCACAAAGTGCCAACACTGCAAATTAAACCCAAAGACTGAGGTTTTGGCTTAGAAATAAGCAACTCATGCATTAACATATTTTATTGTAAAAGAAAAGCAAATGACATGCATGCCATAAGTTTGCCACCATTGTCCTATTGTTTAAAAAGAGATGAGAGGAGAACAGATGTACCCAAATTCCAGGAAAGTACTGGGCCCCCTGGAAGGAGGAGGTTGCCTTCTAGGCAGCCTCAGTACTGTATCCTTTTGTATTTTTGTCTGCAGAGGCTCCACCCCTCCTGGAGACTCCACTTAAGGACCCCAAGGGAGTCAGTTTGTGATACTTTCGGCCATAGTTGACTAGTATTTTCAACACATATGAATCTTGCTAGTACTGTTTTTTGCCATGAAAACTTCTTGTTTTAAGTAGAGAGTAATCTTACCTTGGGAAAGTTTTCTCTGGCACTGAGTGAGTGACATCTTTGTGTCAGCATTGTCTTTAAATTTGACAGTCAGGAAAGAAACAGTTCATGTACAAGATGGACACAGCACCGATGAAAAGCTGAGAGAAAAGAGTCTTAACCCAGGGACTAGAAAGATCACCATTAACCTGACCATCAGGGCAGAACAGACTGAGGACCTTTCCATTTTGGGATATGTAAGAATCACTTTTTAAACTTACCAAAAAATGCACTTTAATCATTTTTAGTGAAACATTAATTTAAATGGTATGTTTTGAGTCCCACTTAACTTAAATCTTCCGTACATGCTTCCCAAATTTCCTAACAATGTTTTTGAAAGGATGGGATGGAAAAAGACCCATCTACAAAAGACTCTATTACCTAGAATAGAAAACAAATTAAGAAATACAAGTGCTTGGGATGCAGTATCTTAAGACAGGGAGAAACTAACCAGAAAAGTCTGGGCTCTGTAGTGTGGATCTTCACACTTCCCCACCAAAGTATATCTGCTTCAGCACTGTAGCTCAGCAATTCGCATGGGCCCACAATATAAAACTCAGGCCTCTTTCTTTGTTCTCAGGAGCCTTGCAAGTGGGGTGCATACAGACACTGTTTCGGATGCCTTGAGCAAAACTCTCGAGCCTCGGGGTACTCGGTAAACCTGAAACAGACCCTTCTCTTGTCTCTCGCAACCTCTCTATAAGAAACTCGTTTCATGTAATTCGCTGTGTATGCAGGTATTTTGTCTCACTGGACACAGGCAAGTTACTAATAAGTACAACTGAATCTGCCTTACAGAAGTTACAGAGAAACATAGTTTATAGGACCCCTTGACCCTGAAAAGCAGAACAAAATACATCCACAAAGGTTGGTTGACTGTTCACTGTAAGACTAGTTTTCTTTCTTTCTCTTACATCATCCATGTACTTTTACCTGCCATGAAAAATAATAAAGAGACCAATTAATGTATTTAAAACTGTCAAGGACATGGCATGACTTAAAGGAATATATTTTACTTTCTTTATCCTTCTGTTGATGGATTTGTTGATACCTGTGATCATTTTCACCTGCCTATTTATCTGTCTGTCTTGGTCTGTCTTAAGATAAGATTTTTTGATATATTGCATGATTGTGGGAGAGAGAGGTAAGCACAATCGAGCATAGCAGGGAGGGTGAATAAGGTCAAAGCACAACGTGCCTGGATGACACTGACACAAGACTCCATTTCATTTGTATAATTAATTTGATTTACTAATTATAATTAAAGAACAAATTTAAACCCCTCCAAAAAGAAAAATGAATCATTGTTGACTGCAGCAGAACTCTTGGGCATCTCTCAGCCAGGACGAGAAGCTCACCTGCTGGTTACCCCTGGACTCTGGGTTTCACTTGAGCGTCACTAACCCACTTCATGGCTTGAAACTATCTATTTAATTGTGGAACAAATGTTGGGATGGTCTCACCAGAATTATCTAAGCACATAGCATCCTTCCTTAGAGAAGGGTATTTGCATCACATCACTGCTGTTCATTTTCTCCAATGGTAGCAACCATCTTACCCCCACCAAGGGCTGAGCAACAGGCTTAGAAAAGAAATTCCTTCAGCAAGAGCTAATAATACAGGGAGAGAAAGAAGTTAAAATATGGGTAAATACATACTAACATATGCACTAACATGCTACTGTAGTCCTGGCCCTGATCTATTCTAGAAGTGATGGAGATAAAAATGATAAAGTAAGCATCAACTCTTGTCTGGGGGAAATTGACAAATTATTAAAAGCACCATTTAAAGAATGTGATGAGGGGAAGGAATAAATATGATACAGAAAGAAAATAAAAGAGCATGTATAAAGGGGGGAGGAGGGGGGAAGTGGGTAGGGATATGGGTAAAAATGAGAATTAACTTGTGGCATATACTGGTACAAATTTCCCAATGTTATATGTGATTTTGAGATGTATATAAATTGTACCAATAAAGAATTCAATTAAAAAAAAGAAAAGATAAGATGATGGGTGAATTCTAATGGTAGACAGACAAGCATGTGCCTGCAGCTGCCTGGGAATATGCATTACATCATGGCATCTGTTGAACTTCCCTCATTTGAAGTTGAGCTTGAAATGCTAAATGTGGTACCCTATATCAAGGGTATAACTGCTCAAACTGTGTGTGCCCAAAATATTGACACAGTATTCAATGCATACAACCTCTGACGTTGTGAATGACGTGTCATTCTTTTGCTTTGTTAAAGTTTCCCCTCCAAATCCTTCTCACAATGATCCTCCTGACTCCTCAGACGTAAGGGGAAGAGTATTCACAATCCCATTTTTACTTTCCCAAGTCGGATTCTTAGAAAATTTATTCTAGATTCAAAAAATAATTGCCATTTTCTTTCTGTCTGTTCTCAGGGGGAATAAACACCTTCAAGGGCTGCCATGATTTTCTCTCATGGTGCAGCTAGAAAATGTACAGCTCAGAGCTGCCAATGCATGGAATAAATGGACAGTCTTGCTAACTCCTATTATCATCACTGTGTCTGGAGTCTGTGTCAGTTCAGAACTAAAGCGTCTTCCTTTGTGTCCATTGCATTTTAATATCTCGACAGTATCTGTATTTATATAATTCCCAACTGCATGATATCAGATTATACTGACAAATGTTCCTTATTTTTCCCTTTTTTAATATATATGTGTGGCTTCAGAAACAGATTTCACAAGAAGAACTGTTTGGGGTTACATATAACTGTCTAAAACTTGTAGTCCTTACTGATAGTAAAGGTCATGGAGTGTGGGAAAAAAAAAAAAAAAACACGGACAAAAATGGATCCAGGAAGTTTTGAATGATTAGTTGGTTCCATGTTCTTCTCTACCACACTATTTTATATCATTCATTTTTAAATGCAAGGGACTGGAAAAAATTGACTTCTACTTAATGAAGTTTGATTTATTCAACCTCGTGATATTAGTGAAAATAGGATACCTTGTTAGTGGGAAAGTACATTTAAAATAATGCACTGTTTTGAATAAATTATCGGGTTGATGAGTATATAATGAAAATATTGATATCACTTTACATTTGCACAGAATGTGGCAATGTACAAAGTACATTCATATGCATCATTTTGCCTTATCTTCATAGTCCTCTGGGTATTATTGTTCATATTTTATAGATAGGATCCTAAAGCTCAGAGAGGTTAAGTGACAGTTAATAAAAAGGATACAAAGGTTTAGCCTCTGGTTTTCTACCTCCATGTTCTTTTCAATAGTTATTTTTACTAAAAATAACTAAATGAAAAGATGGCCCTCATTATCTCTTGCCTACTTTTTTTTCCCAGTGGCCTCTTCTCTGTTGTCACTGGCACCTGTCTCTCAGACTACTCACTCAAACTCTGCAGAAGCATTTCACATCACTCCTCCTTCCTAACAGACCTCTCTCAGAGCTTCTCAAAGGAGTTGCATGTTTATTCTTATTTGTATCATCTGCTTCCCTCACAGCACACTTAAATCTGGTCTCACCCTAGTTTCATGGTCCCCTGTGCCTTCTAAGTGTCTGTTTCATCCAAACCGACCTTGTGATTTCCCTTGGCATGCTACGAAGTTCCACTGGTTGTCTCTTTACATATGTTGTACTTTACCCAAGATACTTTGCCTTTGTCCACTGTCTGGTAAATTTCTACTTATCAATTGAGAACCAACTCAAAGAATATTTGTCTTCTATCTGAAACCTTTCCTTCATTCTCTTAGGACTTGCATGTACTTTATGATTATTTGTACAGCATACAGTTGAAGCATGTGAGTAAACTTCTTACAGGTATGGACTATATTTTATTAATTTACATATCTCCAATGCCTATCAAAATCAGTAAGTAATTATGGAATTAATAAAGTATTATCTCTTTAATAGCCAGAAAAGATCTGTGTTCTTAGATAACAAAACTTTTTCAGCAATTCTACTTACAGGCATAGATCCAGAACAATTGAAAACAGTATTTCAAAAGTATTTAGGTACAGTTACAGTGTTATTTACAATAGTCAAAGGGTGGAGGAAAAGCAAGTGTCACCAGTCGGTGAACGGAGAAGCTCGACTGTGTATAACCCGCGGTGGAATATCATTTATCCTTAGGAAGGAAGGATTTCTCTCACGGGTGTTGCCACTCAAGTGACCCTTACAGACCTCATGGTTAAGTTAAGCCAGTCACAGAAAGACAGTTACTGTGCGATTCCACTTTCATGAGGTATATAGAATACTCCAATGCACTGAAGAAAGAAAATGCTCTAAGAAGTACAGTGGCAAATGACAGAGGATGGAAGAAAGAAAACAGTGGGAAAGTGTTCAAAGGCTATAACTTTTCAGTTTCAGCTTGAAATATGCTGGGGATTGATTGAGCAAGGTGGCTATGTTTAACACTTCTGAATTGTATGTTTAAAAACAACTAAGATGGTAAATTTTATGTTGTGTATCTTTTGCCACATTTAATTTGAAAGCTTATTCAGTAATACTCCTTCTTAAATAAATGAATGGACTAATAATTATTCTGGGCATTGTAATATATGTACATGTGTAGTAAAGAGAGAGAGAGAGAGAGAGAGACTAAGCAAGAAATGAAAAAGAAATATGAAATAGTCATTTTAAGAGCTGCTTTCCAGACAGAGGTAGAAATGAGATATATAAAATAATTATATCATTTAAAAATGAAGTATATCATTTAAAAACCATAAAAGTGGTTTGAACCAGGATCGATTAAGAAGAACCAGATCAAATTGAGAAGAGAAGACAATCATGGAGCCTTTCCTGGGATAATCACAGAGCTCTTCCTGGAGCAAGTAAACATGTAACCTGGTTTTACATTTGCACAAATATTGATAAAGAAGCAGTCAGTGGAGTCTGGAGAAAGACAGAAATAACCTTCTTGTATTTGTAAGAGGAAATATTTGCTTGACAGATATTAGTTTATTTAATCCTACAACAGCTACACAAAACCCTTACTGTTTAAAATCTCCCTCTTTTTTTTCGCTTCTTTCCTATCTTTTTCTTTCTCACTACTGGAGATTGAATCAAATACCTTGCACTGATCTACATACCCATTCTTTCAGAAAAACTTTTCAGGTACAAGGTCTTGCTCAATCATTAAATTGCCCAAGCTGGGTTTGAACTTTCAAGTCTCCTTCCTCACACAGCCATGTGGGGTTTTCATGCACTACAACACCCACCTTTGTAATCTCTCTCTTTCTTGAGAAAATGGAGGCTAAATAGTGAAGTTAGTTAACATAGCCAAAGAGAACATGTAGCAAAAGAAGAGTGGGATGTTAAAGGCAGGCTACTTGGCCTCACCATCCATGGAATCTATCTGTGTTCTCCTCTCCAGTAAACTCTCTTAGGAAGTTATTCTCAATGTCTCATTTTTGTTGTTGTTGTTGTTGTTGTTTTTGTGGTACCAGGGATCAAACTCAGGCTCTTGTGCATCCAAAGTTGGCACGAGACCACTTGAGCTAAATCCCCAGCCCTTCAGTGTTTCATTTCTACCTATCTTTCCTAATCTCATGGATACTTTCTAGGAAGACAACTCTTCATCACAGAAGAGCACAAATCCAGATGACTGAACATGTACAGATGATTTGATGACATAAAAGAAATTTAAGCACCAGTGTGAGAAGCTTACTTTAGAGATGATTTTCTCTTCTGGCATGGGTTCAGTCCACTTGACAAAAATTAGTTTGGGAAGCTACTCTTGGAGGAGAGTGTCACCGGGTGCTCTACAGCTCTGTGGCCCTGTGACTGTCCCTCACACACAGTGTGACTATCATCTCAGGAAAGTGCCTCACACACTACATAGTATTTTCATCTCTGTTTTAGAAGAGACTTGAGAAGAGAGGAGGCTGGGATAAAAAAGATGGGATCATCATACACACATGTAAATTCCCTACGATGAATGTTATTATTGTGTTTGCTGAAAATGTACCAATAAACGTTTTGCTATTGAAAGAATTGGGGGTGGTGCAGACTCAGCTACCTGGGCGCCATTCCGTTCCCAGCAGTGGAGGACTGAGGCCTGCCCACCGGCCCACTGCACCCCGGAGCAGTACGGACTCGGCTACTGGGCACCATTACATTCTCAGTGGCAGAGGACTAAGGCCTGCCCACCGGCCTGCTCCTCCTAGGAGCTGTGCAGTGAGGAGTCAGGTATGGACCCCAGATGCCATCCCCACCACAGAGGATTGAGGGCCTCCGGCCGGCCCCAACCTCACCCCAGAGCTGCGTTGTAAGGACCCAGGTCCTAGAGGAGATGGAGCCATTTCCTGCATCCCTCCACACTGGAACCATGCTGAGAGACCAGGCAAGATAAAAAAAAAAGGGAATCCTGCTTCTATTTTGCCATCTACTCCTAGATCCCTCTATTCACCTCTTGTCCCCACACCCTCTCCTATCTTCCTGTCAGAAGCAATACCCAAAAATAAAAGACTCTTAGACTGCCCTATTTCTTCTCCTATAATATTATAAGAAGGTGCGCAAAGTCTCCAATGGTCTTATAGCATACATTTGGTACTGTTTTATATATGTCCTTTTATCCTCTATTACCCACTGGCATATATGAGGTTCTAGAGTATAGGTGATCTTCATAAATCTGCTAACCCTATTTCACTCTCCTTCTGTCTCCCTGCCTCCCTGATTCCCCAGTGACCTCTTATCCCCAAAGGGTTCAGGGATACATTTATGATCTACATGTTATACACACTGCTGATTAATGCTAAATTTTGGTATATGGACGTAGAGGTAACTCATAAGCTCAAAGTCTTCAGAACAGAATTTAACAAAACTTTTTATTTACTGTGCTTAATATTGATATTGGCATTGATTGTATTATGGTAACAAACAAGATATGATTGTTCTGCTCAAATACCTCCCATGATATGTCAGAACTGAGAACTCTCAAGGGTCATTAGAGATTCAAGGAGAAACGCCCCCCAGGAAAGTGCCACATCCAAAGGGCCCCAGATAATAGAAAGAGACCTGCAATAAACATTGCCCTGTCATCAGGCAAAGAAGAGCATTAGTAACAACCAAAGAGTAGAAATGAGAAAATACACAAAAGACCAGACACAAAGATCACCACCACAGGGAAATTGAGAGAAAAAGGAAATAGGGCAAACTGAAACTCAAACACCATGACTCTTGGAGATGGTAACTAAGGCAGATCTAGTAAAATGGAAATCAGAACTCATCTCTGAGATCAAAACAGGGATACTGTCCACAGTGAAAGATATCATTAAAGAAGAGATCAGTGAGATGATAGAATCCAAGATAGCAGAAGCAATGGAACCTTTTAAACAGCTTCAAGCAGAGCTCCAGGGAATGATGGAGAATGAAAGCTTGCACAGCAGGATGAATGAAGCAGAGAACCGAATCTCAGACCTAGAGGACAGCATAGCAGCTAACGAGCAGGAAAGATATAATCTATGGAAAAGAGAAAGGGACCTTGAGAAATCAATTCAACAGCTTCTAGATGACTCAAAGAAAAATAACATAAGACTGATTGGAGTCAGTGAGGAAGCAGGAGACAGTGTAAAAGACATAAAATAGCTATTGTCAGAGATAACAATAGAAAACTTTACAGGCAAAGAAATAGACATACAGATAAATGAGGCCTATCGGACTCCAAAATGCAATGACATAAAAATATCTACACCTAGACATATAATTATCAAGGTTCCAGATGCACAACAAAAGAATGAAATACTGAAAGCAGTGAAAGGAAGAAAATCACCTACAAAGGGAAGCACATTAGGATCACAGCAGACTTTTCAACACAAACACTCATCGCAAGGAGAGCGTGAAGAGAAGTATTTCAAGCATTGCAGGAAAACAACCTCCAACCTAGACTGTTGTATCCTACAAAACTATCTTTCAGAATAGATGGG
>PVIC010022857.1:0-27347 GCA_004025085.1 Thryonomys swinderianus
TCTATTGATTTCACTTATTAGTATATCCTCCAGATATCTCCATTTGCACCTAAATGGTATACTTCACAGAGCTAGAGAAAATAATACAAAAATTCATCTGGAACCACAAGAAACCTAGAATAGCAAAAGCAATTCTAAGCAACCACGACATGGCAGGGGGTATTACAATTCCCAATTTAAAACTCTACTATAAAGCTGCCGTGATTCTTTTAATTCTTTTGAGTATATTCCTAGCAGGGAAACAGAGAAATGGTAGATCAGACTGAAAGGGCTTCTGGGGGACTGGCTGACTTAGGGAAGAGCTCTCTGACTGTGGTCAAGTCTCTCAGGTCATACTGAAGACCTTAGTTTTCTGCAATATCATTGTGAATTGTGGGAGAGAGAAGACTAGAGTTGGAGACCCACGTTGTAAGCCTGAAATAACCACATGTGGAATTAGTGGCCTCGGGCAAATTAACAGCCCCCAATTCATAGGAGTTCCTGAGGTTTGAATAAGGATGAGTGAGCTCAGGCTTGTGGTATAGGGAAGCAACGCCACTATTAGCCTATCGGATTCTTTTATTTCCATCAGCAGAATTGTCTTATACTGTTAAATCAAGACACCTTACTGCCATCTGCTGGAAATTTTTCTATCAGTATGTGAACTGATGGTGTTTAGTATGTAAACAGTCCTACCCAAGCAGTGCTAATGTGCTTGCATACAAGCTACACAGCCATGCACGTAAGTGTTCAATAAATTGTTGTCCTTTTCATGTCTGTAAAAACGTGATTTGGAAAAGAATTCCAGAAAACTACTATTTTATAAAGAAATCAATAGAAAATTCAAGAAGTTACAATCACAATAGTCAGCATTTTGTTATGAAGCCTGGGAACATCTGTATTACTGGCTTTCCTATTTTCCCATTTCCACCACTGCTCTAAAGTATGTTCTACAATAAAGCCAGCAGTTTTAAGTTAACAGATACTAATTAAGCCATTACTATTGCATTCATAAATACTAGATTGAAGACCAAGTAGGTGACATTGTTTGCATTCAGTAACAAAGCAAACTCTGGAAAAATCACCTTGATTTTAAAAATTGGACCAGAAATAGTGCTAATATCATTATCTCAAATGGCAGATCTTTGGAAATAAACTCTGCTGGGACCAACTCTCTTTTCTCAGAATCTGTGCTGCCATTCATTGCAGGTGACCCTCTTGTGCAACCAGATAACTGCTCACAAAAGGAAAAAGTTGACACATTTGTATATCTGGCACTACAACTTGGAGAAAACAACACTGGGCTAGGTACAATTTAGTCATAAGGGGAACATTATCCTAGGATACAGGATTTACCATCCTGCCAAAGCCCCCAGGTTCTAGGATGACTCTAGGAAACTTGGAGGAAACAAAGGCCATGATAAGTGAAAATGCCTTGGCAGACTGGAGGGAGGTATCAGACAGTGGTCACAGCCAGAGGCGAGCTGATACAGTACTTGGTGAGACATCCCTGTCACCAATAAGGCTAAGAAATACCTTAAGAGGGTAGGAATACCTGAAGATCTTAGTGGATGCCCTCTTCTATGCTAGCACGGGCTGGGAGAGTTGCAGAACTTGGCTCCTCAGAAAGAAGGCTGATGGGACCCAGCATCGACATAGGCCCTACAAAAGCAGTATCTGACTGACACAGGCCAGCCGTGCGCAATTACTCCAGTGCAGGCCAATCTAGTTTTCCTTCTGGGGACTTCTCACAAGAGAGACCAGAGACCCACACACACTGCTGGCAGCCACCAGGGCGGCCCTGAGGCTCCGCAGGTTGTGATTCCAGCAGGTCAGCCCTTGTCATGAGCTCTGGGAGCGAAGGGGGCCAATGACCTGCAGGAGCAAGCTGCAGACACGCAGTCGGGGTGTGGACGCGTCATGCTACAGGCCTTGCTCGGTTTGTGCCCACCTGGCTCTTCAGCGGCAGCCCTTATAGGGTCCCGGACCAGCGCTTCGCACTCAGGAACCATCACTTCAGCCATTATTCGAGCTGACAATAGCGCACACGCGCGTCTTTCTAGGCAGCCCAGAGCTGCTGGCTGCTCGCAGGCCATGTGTGTCCGACCACGCAGCCATAACAAAAACCCCATTCTCGCCGCACATTTCTGCCCCTTGGCTCACGTGCTAGAGGCGCGGGCGCAGCAGCGCATGCGTGTCCTTGCGCAGGGCTATTACAGTGGCTGATCGCACCACGCATGCGTGTTCCTCCTCACCGGACGGCGGTACTTCCCACCTGGTGGAAGGTCCCAGCTGCCCTAGAACCACTTATGGTGGGGAGGCCGGGACCGCTCCTCAGCTGCTCCAAAAGGTTGGCGTGGCACTGACGGGAGCGCGCGTGGGGAGAACCGCGCCCGCGCTTGCAGCTGCGCATGTGCTTGTTGCGAGGGCGTCTGGCGCCTCGTGGGCAGGTGCTAAGGAGATGGACAGCAGCGCCAGGCTACTGAGTCGGGCCCGCGGGAGCGCCCCTTTCAGAGACTTGGAGGCGGTGTCTGCGGGAGCGCGGAGAGCCTTCCTCACCAAGGCACTGAAGAGGGAGGACACTTGGTAAGAGTTTCTCTTTCGGTTTTCGTCAGTATGTTCTTATTCAGCTGGGAGCCTTAGGACTTGCCAGTGGTCCAGAGCCATCTCAGTTCACTTCCCCATTAGTGTTTTATTTTTTTATGAAATACTAACACATTTATGCTGCTCTAAATTTTGTGAAGAACCACGTTTTCTTTGGGTTCTTACATCATCTTTTGTTCCTGTCACAGATGGTCGGACCAGAGAGCTGTGGGGAAAACATCTATGGAGGATTAAACACAACACATGACAGCCTGAGTGAGGTGAGGCAGCTGAGCATTTGGCATCCCATAGTAATGTCATATTTATGAATAGTCGGAAAAGTACTTTGTTAGAGAAGGTGAGAGCAAATTGAGTGGAAGAAAGGGGCTTTGAGTCAGCAGGGACAGTATCTGTTTTTTGAGCACACAACCAGTAATGACCAGAACAAACTGTATTATTTTTAAATAACATTTACTTATAGTTTGGGTTTAGAGTTTTTTGTTGCTGTCTCCCATAATCCTCTTATTCCTCATAATAGCATTTATAACCACTTGACGTGATACATAGTTTATACACTTATTTCTTGGCTTTGATCTTAGTATAATCCTATAAGAGCAGGGAGTTAGTTGGGCACTTGTTCCTGTCATCCAGTGTGCAACAGTATGTGTTGAGGAGAGGCTTTGTAAACACTTGCTGACTTAGCAAATAAGAACCAACCAAGACGTTTCAAGGTTAGAGATAAGTCCAAAATGTCAAGACACTAGGAAAATTGAACTTTCCAAACTTGCTCATTTCATTGTGGTGTAGTACCTCATAAAGAGCAGCCAAGAGGTGGTCACTCTGCCATTCCATTTTCCAAAGAAGGGAAGATAGGAACTGCTTAGGTTACTTTCCACTTCATTCTATCGATTGATTGTTGGAGGTGAATTCACTCAAAATCTATGAGGCAATCAAAGCCCTTTTTTAACTTCTTCAAAGACCCTCCCATGACTGCTTACCTCCAATATGTGGGATTTTGGGTGACATGCCTGATAACAACAGAGGAGGCTGTGGGACTTTCACAATACCTATAAGAATGTATATAAAGTACTTGGAAATAAATGTGGGAGTGTGTTGGAGGAAATTGCCTGACCAAGTCTTCATACAACCTCAACCTCCTTTCCAAAATGGTCCCACAAATATCATGACTGATAAATGGCAGCTGAGTTGTAGGAGACGTGAAATGGCATGCTTTATTTGGGACTGAAGAATAAAATCACTAGCACCTCTGAAGGATTATTCTTGTTCCAGTTTTATTTGGGGGGAACTTTTGTTTAGCAAAGGGCCACACTGGCTAGAAAAGTCAGTTACTATCCAGTCAGTTTCTATGTTTTGCATGAACATGACCAATTTTACAGTAGCATAATACAAAGCAATCTAGAGAACAGCAAAATTGACACACATTCAAAAATAAAGTTGTGTTTCTCTGGGACTTTCTAAAAGGAGTGTATTAGCTTGCAAGACAAAATGTAAATGCATGATAGGGTTTAGTCCACAATACAGTGTCATAAGGAATTTTCAGTCTTGCTTTATTTTAGTTGTACTGTCTCTGACTCTTGCACCAGCATTTTCTAAGTTTTCTCCTTTTGTCCCAATCTAGAATGCTCCCTGTCTCACTATAATTCATAAGGCAATAATTTATAATTTTCTTTTTCCCATTTCACAGTGAAATATATTTTATTTCAAATCTCTTTAAACATGTTTTGAGCCATCTCTACTTCCAAACAAGCTGACCTTCTCCTGAGTTCTTCATTATTGTGTAAGCCTAGAAGTGAGATTATTCAGCATGCTAGTGCTTATCAATATGGGAATCCCTTGGAAGGCTTTTATTAAATTGCTGGTTTCTTGTCCTTATCAATTAAACTTGAATCAATGAAATTATGATCGCACTATTTTTATTTTATTGATTGACTGATTGATTGATTGATTGACAGGGTCTTGCTTTGTAGTTCAGGCTGGTCCTGAACTCACTATGTAGCCCAGGCAAGCCTCCTGAAGTCACAGCAGTCCTTCTCCCTTTGCCTCCCAAGTGCTGGGATTATAGGCATGAGCCATAACTCCTGGCACTGTCCTGTGTGGTACTGAATGCTGGTGGGGGTGAGTCACCACACCTGGCATTGTGGTATGTATTTACCAGGCATTGAACTCAGGACCTTGTGCTTGTAAGGCAGTTGCCAGAACCAGTGAGCTAAATGCCTGGCCCACTATTTTTATTTTTATAGAGATTCTCAGAAAACCCTAATGAATGGTTAATTAGAGAAACTTGTGGTAGGCAGCCCAAGTTACCTACCTAAAGCAGTGGTCCTGAAACAGGTCTTCTTAAAATATACAGTACTAGGAGCTAATAGTAAAGTAAACTGATTTAGTAGACTTGGAAATGGAGTGTGTTAACATTTGTAACAAGTTCACTGGTGATGCTGATGTTCCTGGTTTAGGAAGCATTTTAAGAATGTCATTCTAGGACACATAAATTAAGCCATCAAGAAACTAGAAAGACTTGACATTCCTTTTTTTATATTTCTTTCTTAGAATTTTTTTATTGTGGTATAGGTATATTTTATATACACATCATGATCACACTCAACATTAAGAATTTATACCAGTGTATGACATGACTTCTCATTTTTTCCCATTCCCCTACCCTCCCAACAACCCCCACCCCCAATATATATGTTTGTATCTCCTTTTTTAGTTACCATCATAATTTTTTCTTCCCCTCATTGTTTACCCTAACCCCCCCCATTTCCCTTAGAATATTTTCTATTTTACAGTAAGACTTGGTATTTCAAACAAAGCTTTGAAGTAATTAAGTTCCAATCAGGAATTTATGCTTCTATCTTATGGTTTGTTTAGTGTGATTTTTAAAAATTTACTTTTCAACGTCTAATATTTACATATTTATGGTATACTATACAGTAACTTGCTGCATGTATATAATGTTTAATAATAAAATCATACTAATAACATTTCTGTATCCTGAACATTAATGATTTCGAAGTGTTTAGAAACTTCATAGTTTCTAGATATTTGGAATATATTATACATTTTTTGAGCCTGTACTTAAATGTACTTAACCTACTCAAATGTTGCATACCAGAACTAGCTCTTTCCATGAAACTGCGTTTTGTTTTGTAGTCCTTTGTATAACCATGCTTCACCCCCAAGCTTCTCCTTGTTTGGTGGCCACTACTCTCTTCTATAAGATCAAATTTGTGGTTAACACAAATGAGTGAGAATGCAGCATTTACTTTCTATGCCTGGCTTATTTCACTTCCCATCATGTCCTCCATAATGTAATTTGTTTTTGTTTTTAAATTTCAAATCGTCTTTGGGAAAAGAGGTGAGTCTATCCTAGTTTTTTTCACTGTTAGAGGTAGCCTTGAGAAGTCCTAAGCCTTACAGTGAAGTTTCCCAAAATCCAATGCATTTCTTCACATAAACGTCAGCTTTCATCCAACCATGCAGGTTTATCCTGAGCATAGTGTTCAAGTAGCTCACAACAAATTATTATGGGTAGAATAAAAAAATCACATACCCCCCCACACACACACAAAGAAGGGCTTAAGAGAAAGCATCAGCCAGACTAAGAACTAAAGAAATCTTTATAACAGACTAAAGATCCCTGGAGAGTATGTGTTGAGAAGTTGAAGAAATGAGTCTGATATCAAAAAGCAGAGGCTAAAAAAAAAATAATAAAATACACCCTTCTTTAAAATGTATTCTTCCTTCTATTATTCCACAACCAGACTAACAGTTTGGTGGCCTAGGTGCCAGTCATCTCTGGAAACATCCCACAGACATGCCCTGAAGTAATTCTTTACTAATCCTCATGCATCATTCACAAATAAGCAGTATTTATATTCCAATCTAAGCATGTAACTTCAGACATTTAGATATTGCCAATACTGCTTTTAAATGATGTGAAAATACTTAAAAATAATCTTGGTTAGACTGAATTCTTTATAATGCAAAGAACTGCTAGAACATTAAAAAGGAAATTAAAATATTGCTTCTGCCTTCATTAGGAAGCAATTACATGCCTCGCATTCATTCTTTGGCTATAGTCATTTTGATTGATTTTGCTGAATGAAATGAAAAGGAAAATGTCCCACAAAGCCTCTTTCTTAAGCTTCTGATCTTAGTATGTTGAGAGTAGTTCTTCAAAATAAAAGCAAAAGCACACACACCTAAGTGAAAGTAATAGCTGAGAGAAACTTAGTGTGGTAATTGCCTAAATTAGAATTCTATGTCTTGTAACTCAAAATATTCTAAGTAAATCAATATGTTACTGAGTTTATTTCCAAAAGGATTAAGGTAGTCAGTCCATCAGGAAAGCTAAACTGCCTTTATACTGAGCAAAATGATAAATATATTTTAATGATCAAACCAAACAGTATTTAAAAGAAATCTTTATGACAGACTAAAAGACAATTGAACCACTGTATTATTTCCCTCCAGCATCCCTGAAACCAATGTATCCAAATTGCTCCATGTTGTTTCCCTGAAAGTAGGGCTAGCTCTCTGGCCTTGTGGTTTGTTGATGGCAACTGTTTCAAATATAAAAGCAGTAAATCATGAGACTATGTCCAATATCTAGACATGGCTTTTAGGAAGAGTGCCAAGACTCTAAGAGATACTATAAATATTTTTATGTGCTCTGCTGTTTCATGGAATCTAGCACTTCCTTTCTTCTCCCTCTTTGGGTGGCTGTGGGCAGGCTGGTCTTAAGGGGCTATGACGACATACAGGGCAGTTCCACTGACAAAAGCAGAAGAACCTGAAGGTGGAGTTACCCAAAAAATGACAAGAGACTTTTCCAGTGTTTATCATCCTGAACTGGCATAATTTGTTTGGAAACCAGATCATATCATAGGAGGTATCTATGTTGATATCTGAGCTAGATGGTTTTGTCCAAATTGCTAATTTAAATTGGTAGGATGAAATAGCCTAAAAACTATAAGTGTTAATGCTGATACAATAGTGCTGTCCTGTCTGATGATTTGTCTTAGCTCTACAGTTTATTTTTTAGGAAAATAATGGAGACCCTACCACAAACACAGTTATAGCTTGAAACTAGCTTGGAGCAAGGTACTCAGGGAAATGGTAAACTATTTTTCTTGATACTTGTCTTTCAAAGAGATGACACTTAAATCTTCAAAAATACTCGCAGGTGGTGTAGTTAGCTTTTAAGAAATATCTGCACACATATCAAAAGATTGAGGAAATTCTTCTAAATACACGGTATCACAAGGAGATGATCTGAGAAGAGAGGAGACAATGTCTTTTACTTTGTTAATGTGGAAAATTCAGTTTTTTTCACTTGTATAGAATTATGAATATCAACAAAGCATTATTTCTAACCATGAGGTCATTAAGGGAAACTTTCAGTTACCTCTTCTCTCTGAGGCAAATATTTCACTGATATTTTAAGTATTAAGTATTAGAGCAAGTTTGACTTACCAGAGATTATTAAGAACTTAATGATAGTGCCGGGTGTGGTGGCTCACGCCTGTAATCCCAGCACTCGGGAGGCAGAGACAGGAGGATTGCTGAGTTCCAGGCTTGCCTGGGCTACATAGTGAGCTCAGGGCCAGCCTGAACTACAAAGTGAGACCCTGCCTCAAAAAAAAAAATAACTTAATGATACCTTTAAACCACAAGCACTTAGTTTACTGCTTACTAGTACTGAGACAGGATGTATTGGTCTGCATCATGAGTGAGCTCGACAAGTATCACAGACTGGTTTCCACCATGTCAGTATTTATGGAATAACAATGAATTCACAAACTACTCTCATGTCAGGAGACTTCTCTCACTAAAGGGTCTAGGTTTGCTGTATACCCAGTGAATCAATCAATTATCTGTTCTTGTATTTTACTTGTAATTGCTGATATCTCTAAATATAACTCATACAATACACTTTATCCAATACCATAGAGGTAGCAAAGGCATTACAAAAAGGGTTAATAGGGGCCACAAGACTGAAGAACTGAAAGCCAGGCCATAGAAGCCACAGAGATAAGAAAAATCACTGCAAGTAGCTAAATAAGGTTAGCCATCTGGCAGGAGTTTATGAGAGGTCCCGGGAGGAGAAAGGAAGTGTTTTACCAGCAAAGGAAGTTTTCTGAGAACACAAAGTTTTCAAAGGCAGATTCTGGGTGGCAGGTAGTTTTGACTGGGCCACATGCAGCAAGAATATCAGGGAACCTAGGCATCAGGGGATAGAGTTCAAGGCCTGCTACCTCTCTATGCCTGGGCACTGGTTGGTCTAATGGGAGGACAGATCAGTGTGTGTCACTGTCAACAACCAAATGTTGGGTAACCCTGCTGTCTTATGAGCCAGGTCAAAAGGAGGCATAATTTTCAGGTCTGGTATATGTGACCTGAGTTCACCAGCTTTGTTTTCTTTGATTTAACAGATTGATCATGTATCTAGGTGCCCTCATTTAATATGATTAGTTTATGTGTGGCCATGTTTTTTTTCTCTTTTTTAAATTGAATCCTTTATTGGTACATTTTATATACAGCTCACAATCACACTCAACATTGGGGAATTTATACCAGTATATGACATGAGTTAATTCTCATTTTTACCCGTACCCCTACTCACTCCACAATCCCCACCCCTATATACATATGCTTTCTTTTTCTTTTCAAATCATATTTATTCTTTCCCCTCATTTCTTTCCCCTACCACATTCCCTTTGAATATTTCCTATTTCACAAAATGTATCGTACATTCTAGAACTCATTTACATCTACAGGTTCTCATACCTGAAAAAAGATATGGTATTTACGTATCTGTGACCTATTTATTTCACTTATTAGTGTGTCCTCAAAGTGTATCCATTTGCACAATAATGACTGAAACTTGTCGCTCTTTATGGCAGAGTAATACTCCATTTTATTTTAAAAAAAAACACATCTTTAACCAGGCTCCAGTCGATGGGCATCTGGGTTATTTCCAAGATCGGGCTATCACAAACTGAGCCGCTATAAACATGAGTGAACATATCTTTATGATTCTTTTAATTATTTCAAGCATATTCCTAGCAGGGGAATTTCAGGGTCAAATGGGACTTCTAATCCTAGTTTTCTGAGGAATCTCCACACTGATCTCCACAATGGTTGTGCAAGTCTACAATCCCACCAACAGTGGAGAAAGGTTCTTTTCTCCCCACTGCCTCACCGGCATTTATTGCTGGTCAGTTTGGCAATAGCAGCGATTCTTAGTGGAGTGAGATGAAATCTTAGTGTTGTTTTCATCTGTATCTCTCAAATGACCAGCGATGTTGAACATTTCTTCATATGCTTCTTGGCTGCTTTGACTTCTGCCTCTGAGAAGTGTCTGTTCATTTCAGATGCCCATTTTCAAATTGGGTCTTTAAAGTTGGGGGGAACTCTGATTTTTTTAGTTCTTTATATATTCTAGATAGTGGCCCTTTGTCTGACAAACAGCTGGTAAAAATTTTTTTCCCATGTTGTTGGTTGTCTTTTAGCTGTGCCAGTGAATTCTTTTGCTGTACAGAAGCTTTTCAGTAGGATGAGATCCCACTTGTTGATTTTTTTCTGCTAGTTCTTGTGCTATAGAGGTTTTGTTCATAAAGTGTCTGCCTAAGCCATTGTCTCCAAGAGTTTCACCTAACCTATTTTGTAGCAGGTTTGTTTCTGTTTTAATGTTTAAGTCTGGAATCCATTGTGATTTTAGTTTAGTACAGGGTGAAAGAGATGGGTCTAATTTTAGTTTTTGACAGGTTAAAGCCAGTTTTTCTAGCACCATTTGTTAAAGAGGCTGCCTTTCCTCCCTTAGGATGTTTGGCTCCTTTGTCAAAGATGAGGAGGCTTAGCATATCTGGAGTTGTTTCTGGATCTTCCAGTCTATTCCACTGGTCCTTGGGTTTGTTACTTTGCCAGTACCATGCAGTTTTTGTGCCCATGTTTTTATCAGCAAGATTAACTTATCAGTGTATGTTTGTCATTATACTCTGCAGCTGGGAGTTGTTTGTATAGATAAGTTTGGTGTACCCAAGGTCTAGTGGTTCTTTATTAGCACAGAGAAGTTACCATGTCACTCTGACTCAGCATTTGCACTCAAAATGAAGCTATTCAGGACAAAGTTCAGGCTGAATTCCACTATTCTGTACAATTTAGAGTAATGCCAGCAGTTCACAGTTATTCTATGGAGTCTACCTTTGTTTTCGCTGGTCTGGAGCCACTAACACATGAAAGCCCAGAACAAATTTTGCTGTAGGTCATCGCAAAGACAAAGACATACAATAGAGTGGGAGCACAAATCCTCATCCACAGTACTGCAGTGGGGAGCAGCGTCTTGGGGACTGGGCTCAATTTCAACACAGCTTCTATCAGAACTGAGGTGACTCAGCATTTTTAAGAGAGAGCATGAAAAACAGGAAGGTAGTGAATGAGGACTCAATGGAGGCAGGAAAGAAAATTACAAGAACACGGGGATCTGGTAATGTGAATATTTCACATTGGTTTGCCTGCTGGCACCTATCCAAGTAAGACTCTTAACCTTCACAAGGAAGGTAGGTGTTGAGTTGACTACCTTTGACTGGCACACAAAAAAAATATTTCTGGCAGCCCTGAATTTTCTCCAGCAACCATAAGAAGGTGGCCTAGAGTTACCTAAGGATGCAGTGCTGAGCTGTTAGAAAATACGTTCATGTGTTTTGCATACTTATGGGCCATATTGCCACGTGGGAGAGAAAAGAATCAGTGCACTTTGTTGGAGTCTGGTCAAGTAGAGCATCTTTGCCTTGTATGTGGTATTATACTTATTCACTTTGATTAATAAAGAGCTTGTTGAGGTATTTCCATGGTGGCCTGACATCCCTTTGGGGTAACTTTCTCACGTTTAACTTGAGCATCAGTTTTTCTGACTTTCAATATCATTTTTCATAGAGCAAACTGATAGAACCTGTGGAGCAAAGATGGTCTCTGACCACTTGGGCAACCCCACCATGAGCAGTGCCCCAGGAGAACATCTAGGATAGCATGAATTTTACTCTTCCTTATGTTCTACCTGGTTCTTTCCTGCAGCCAGCTCCTAGCAGCCTAAGAAAATATTCAGAATGGAGAGTGGGACCATAAATATAATTTTCCTGTCCATATTCTCCTGATATACCTTTTCTCTTACAATTCCTTTTTTGGTTTTCTTGTTTGTTTGTTTGTTTTGAGACAGGGTCTCACATTGTAGTTCAGGCTGGCTCACTATGTAGCCCAGGAAAGCCTCAAACTCACAGCAGTCCTCCTGCCTCTGCCTCCCGAGTGCTGGGATTACATGTGTGAGTTACCATGCCTGTGGTATGTGGTAGTGATTGCTGATGGCTGTGAGTCACCATGCCTGATATTGCTGTATGTGGTTACCAGGGATTGAACCAAGGACCTTGTACTTGCTAGGCAGGTGCCGGAACCACTGAGCTAAATTTCCCGCCCTCTCTTGCAATTTTTTGCTGAATGAGTTAGCAAAGTCTTGTGAATGACTCTCAAATCATAGTTAGCTCACCTTTGACTTCATTTTCTATTTTTTGGAAGTGTGCAGTTCCCTTTTGTGGGAACCTGGAAAAACCTCCTTTGTGACAAAATTCCTGACAGTGGAGACAGTAGAGACTGTAGTTGGAGGAGTTCTGTGTGTTTTGATACATAATGCCATCTCTCATTTACCAATGGAATCAGCCCAAAGGTCATGACTCTGTTGGGATGCCTGAGAACAAAATTCTGGATCCTTTCCTTCCTTTAGTCCCTCCTATGAGATGCCCACTAGTGATAGTTCCCCAATAACAAAATAATGCAAAACTGACTTTGTTAAATACATATGCAATATAATATTTTACAAAAAATTTAAAGTCTGAAGGATATACTAGAACCTGATCAACTAGTAAAACCAGATCTATTTAGAGGATTTTTCACTAAAAGAGAAATGAAACCTAGTGTTGAATTGGGCTCACTTCCAAATACAGTATCAACGAGTAAGAATTTATTCCAAATAGTAGGATGAAAGTCCATGGATGGAAAGTTAAGAGGAGAAAATACCAGGAGAAACGAAATTCTTGTTTCACCAACACCAACTGGATTCTCACTGAAACTAGACTTTTGAAGACATATTCAAAGATGGAAACTAACTGAAAGAGGAAGCTCTGAATACACTGGCTAGACTATAGTCAAGGAGAGGTTTTGTCACTAGACAATCCCCTCTAAGACACTCTCCCAGGAGGGGAAGCACAGAGACCAAGCATTGCTTCACTTACCCATCTCTCCACCTTGTTTGAGCTGACAAGTCAAACTTTCATCCTGGGCTCACATCTAGCAGAGTTCCCAAACTTGGTTGCCCACCTTTACCCTTTGGTAGAGCTGTGACTGCTGTAAATTCTCTGAAAGAATATTCTGTTAACATAGTTCTTTTATAGGGACCATAATGTGGAGCTTTTAAGCCACAGTCTTTTTTTGTCATACAGGAGCCACATGGTATTGGCAGTGATGTGTGGGAAAAGAGACTGTTCCATTGTCCTCTAATGGATCTCCATCTGTCAGTGAGCTTGTGCCTCTGAACTGCTTAATCCCTCCCCAAAGTTTAGACATGAACAATAGTGGTGACCATATGTGAGTTCTGGTGACTCATAATCCATTGCACATGTGTTTTCAAATGATGGTTGAAAACTCAAAAGAATTGCAGTTGCCAATATAATATTAGTTTTACAGAAAATGCTTAATACCTAGGGACACTGTGTGCTTTGTATATGGAAGTGTGCATTTATTGTTTTGGAACCATTTTAAAAGATTAAGTATGTAATGCTAATACTTTTTAAATCTAGGAACTTTTGGTGAATATGGTTTTAGGTATCAGAGAATTTTGATTAGTCCATTATTTGCCTTCCTGCCTCAGTTTGGCCTTGGTAAAATGATCTTCCTCCAATATTATTTCTTCAATATGTGTTTCAATAACGGTGTAAGAAAAAAGTCTAAGCAGACTTTATGTATGATAAAGCAGAATTATAGCTATAGTGAAGGACTTCACATACCAGGAAAGTCATTGGTTTTGGCCTGATTTCATGGATAGCATTGCTATCAAGTAAAATATATAGAAAATCACCTCTCATTTTCAGGATATATTTATCAAAATATAATTTGCCAATATTTTCAGGCAGAGACATGTTCAACCTGCCTTTCAATTTATTCTCCAGCTGACTCCTAGAGATCCTCTCAAACTGGCTCCCATTTCATCTTTTTACACACCTCCCCATGAGGAGACTTTCCCGGTTTCTGAGAGCTCTGGTCCTTGAACTGCAGGAAAGGATCCTTGTTAGTCACCTTTTTAAATGTTCCTCACCTTCCAGACTAACTGTAGTTGGCTTTCTTTTCCTTGAATGGCTAAAGAAGCACCAACAGGAAAACAGGAAAACACCTGTGAATCTCTACTTCCTTAGAGACAGAACTCATTCTAATCTCAGACATGTCTGTTACCATACTGTCTCCTACCCACTGACCACAGAATTCCAGTCATATCTATGCTCAGTATTCACAAGTCAAAAGAAGCAAATCATGCAAATAATAGACATAGTACCAGATTAAGAGTTGTGAGGGAAAGCAGTCTTTATTGTTTAAAGTGTGACACAAATTTAGTTTTTCCTTCCAAATCTGTGGATGTAGCTCCTGCAGAGTGAGAATTGACATTCAGCCTGTATGTATGAAAAGAAATGTGTGAACTCATCAACCCTTGATACATCTCCCACATCACTATCCATATGCAGGAGCTTCTGCTGAAAGCCTCCATATTAATATTAATCAGAAAGCGGATAGTTAGGTAGTCAGCAGTCCTAGAATGAGAAAGCAAAATACATAACATGGATTTAATGATTCTATTTCTATGGAGCTAAAAATGGAAATGATATTTATTTATTTTATTTCCTGACTGACTTTTGACTCATACTTAATTAACGTGCTTCCATAGGAAATGTTTTAACAAATCAGTTCTATTTCCTAGACTAGAGTAAAATAGAAAGTCAAACACTAAAACAGATTCCTCTCCGTTAGCTGTTATCTGTCAATATATCAGTGTGTGAGATCATGCTTTCTTTTTTCAAATTGTCAATGAATATAGAATCTATGTCTTGTGGGGCAGTTGCACAGACAGGGACAGTTGCAGGCTTTGGTCAAAACAAATACATTTCAGGAAGTATGATGTACTGTTAGAAATTTCAATATCTTATTCATAGTCATTATTTATGTACATGTAGAATATTGTGTTTGATCAAGAAACAGATGAAGAAATGTTCAACATCACTGGTCATTCAAGAGAGGCAAATGAAAACAACACTGAGATTTCATGTCACTCCACAAAGAATGGCTGCTATTACAAAATCAACCAACAGTAAATCCTGGTGAGACTGTGGGGAGAGAGGAACACTTCTCCACTGTTGGTGGGATTGCAGACTTGTGCAACCATTGTGGAGATCTGTGTGGAGATTTCTCAGAAAACTCGGACTAGGGGTCCCATTTGACCCTGCTATCCCCCTGCTGGGAATATACCCAAAAGACTTTTAAAAATCACATTGGAAAGACAGATGTACACCCTTGTTCATAGCAGCTCAGTTTGTGATAGCTCAATCTTGGAAACAACCCAAATGCCCATCAACTGGAGAGTGGACAAAGAAGATGTGGGGTTTTTTTTATAAAATGGAGTATTTTTCTGCCATAAAGAATGACAAGATTGATTCATTTATGTGCAAATGGATACACCTGGAGGACACACTAATGAGTGAAATCAATAGATGACAGATAGGCAAATACCGGATCTTCTCGTTCATATGAGCACCTGTAGATGCAAATGAGATCTAGAAAGTATGACAGTCTTTGTAGAATGGGAAATTTCCAAAGGAAATTTGGTGTGGGAACATAATGAGGGGAAGAAATAAATATGATTCTGAAAGAAAATAAAGGAGCATATATATAGGGGATGGGTGGGTAGAGATGTGGGTAAAAGTGAGAACTAACTTGTGTCATATACTGGTACAAATTCCCCAGTGTTGTGCATGATTGTGAGCTGTATATAAAATGTACCAATAAAGAATTCAATTTAAAAAATAATAGAAATACTTCTGTTAATCTATAAACAGATTTACAAAATCCAAAATTTCATATACTCAAAGGTAGGTAGACATGGTAACTATGATTAATATATTTATTAGTATAGTGAAAAATGTAGAAGGGAGTGATATAGTACAAAGACAGGGCTAAGCAAACATTAATTTTTGCTATCAATTTATTTTTATTTAATTGATTTTATTGGTACATTGTATACATACATTATGATCACATTTAGCATTGATAATTTGTGCCTGTACATAACTTATCTTGATTCTGATTTTTTCCTCTTTCCCCTGTCCTCCCTACAACCATTGTCCCCTATACACATAAGCTTTGTTTCCTTTCTCTCTCTCCCTCTCTCTTTTTTTTTTTTTTGAGACAGGGTCTCGCTTTGCAGTTCAGGCTGGCCCTGAGCTCACTATGTGTAGCTCAGGCAAGCTTTGAACTCAGCAATCTTCCTGCCTGTGCCTCCCAAGTGCTGGGATTACAGGCTTGAGCCACCAAGCCTGGTACTTTTGTTTCCTTTTTTAGCTATCAAGATTTTTCTTTTCCTTCTTTACTTTCCCCTATCTGCCCTTTCCCAATCCTTTTGCATATTTTCTTCTGATTTCACATGCCCTATTATACGTTTTGACTTTATATTAGTGTTTGCTAATATTACATGATGTTCAGCTTATTTTGGAAATTTTGCACATACATTTAATATATCTTAACTTCAATCCCATTTCCTCCTTCTGCTTTTCTACCTGATTAATTATTTAAAGCTAACAATTTTGCCCTTTCTATTTTGTATTACTTATGAAGTATGGAAATCTACAAAGTATGGTGAAAGCCTTTTGAACACTGAAATCTATCTGACATTGCCAGTATTAACATGTACATCCTGAAACACGTATCTTTTCACAATATCTGGAGTTATATTTTTTTTCTATATAAGACTTAATTTGATTATGTTTAATTGAAATAATTGAAATAAGAAAAAATGAGATAGGGCTCTGGTAGATATAGAGATGTAGCTAATGAAGAATATGCCTAATGTTTGAAACTATCTTCTATGTCATGTTCCAAGCAAGGGAATAGAATTGGATTAATTTAATTGTCATTTTCAAGAATAATTTCCTATGGA
The DNA here is from genome assembly GCA_004025085.1 of Thryonomys swinderianus. Classification (NCBI taxonomy): domain Eukaryota; kingdom Metazoa; phylum Chordata; class Mammalia; order Rodentia; family Thryonomyidae; genus Thryonomys; species Thryonomys swinderianus. Next base: position 16,832 of record PVIC010022857.1, read on the forward strand.
GACATTTTTTTTTCATTATTCTTAAACCCTCCCTGGCTGTCTAGTGGTTAGGATTCAGTGCTCTTATTATTCTTAAATTGTGTATTTTATTAATTTATATTTCTTTCTAGTTATTTGATATTATTTATTTTTATTTTTTGATTGAATTCTTTATTGGTACATTTTATATACAGCTCAACAATCACACTCAACATTAGAGAATTTGTACCAGTATATGACATGAGTTAATTCTCATTTTTACCCATATCCCCACCCATCTACAACCTCCCACCCCTTATATACATACTATTTCTTTTTCTTTCCAAATTATATTTATTCTTTCCCCTCATTACGTTCCCCCACCACATTCCCTTTGAATATTTCCTATTTTAAAAAATCTATCATACATTCTGGAACTCATTTACATCTACAGGTTCTCATACCAGAGAAAAGCTATGATATTTACATATCTGTCACCTGTTAATTTCACTTATTAGTGTGTCCTCAAGGTATGTCCATTTGCACATAAATGAATGAAACTTGTCATTCTTTATGGCAAAATAATACTCCATTTTATTTAAAAAATATATATATCTTCTTTACCTAGTCTCCAGTTGATGGGCATCTGGGTTGTTTTCAAGATTGGGCTATCACAAACTGAGCTGCTATGAACATGGGTGCACATATTTCATTATAATGTGAATCTTTTAATTCCTTTGGGTATAATCCTAGCAGGGGAATTTCAGGGTCAAATGGGACTTCTAATCCTAGTTTTCTGAGGAATCTCCACACTGATCTCCCCAATAGTTGTGCAAGTCTACAATCCCACCAACAGTGTAAAAGGGTTCCTTTCTCCCCTCAGCCTTGTAAGCATTTATTGTTGGTTGATTTTGAAATAGCAGCAATTCTTTGTGGAGTGAGATGAAATCTCAGTGTCATTTACATCTTCATCTCTCAAATAACCAGTGATGATGAACATTTCTTCATATGCTTCTTGTCTGCTTTTACTTCTGCTTCTGAGAAGTATCTGTTCATTTCAGATGCCCATTTTTAAATTGGGTATTTAAACTTTTGGGACTGATCTTTTTAAAGTTCTTTATATACTCTAGATAGTAGCCCTTTGTCTTTATTCTTGTGCTATAGAGGTTTTATAAAAGATTTAGGGCTTGCTGAGAATGACAGTGTTTAAATTTCAGCCTAATTCCAGGTTGATAACTGTCACTTTTTTTTTTTTTTTTTGAGACTGGGTCTCGCTTTGTAGTTCAGGCTGGCCCTGAGCTCATTATGTAGCCCAGGTTAAGTCTCGAACTCAGCAATCCTCCTGCCTCTGCCTCCTGAGTGCTGGGATTACAGGCATGAGCCACCATATCCAGCATTGCGGTATGTGGTATTGATTGCTGGTGGGAGTGAGTCACCATGCCCAGCATTGTTGTATGTGGTTACTGGGGATTGAACTCAGGACCTTGCACTTGTGAGGCAGGCGCTGGAAGCACTGAGCTAAATCTCCAGCCCCGTGTCACTTCTTTTATCACCCTGGAAATGGAGCAGTTGGGCTCATTTATGAGTTTTCTTTCTCACTGTAGCACTGCTGGCCACCTAATTACCCATATTCTAATGAATATTGACATGCCCATGTCATGACTTCTACCAGAAATCCTTCTGTCCAGATATGGGAGGTGTCTCAGTGCTGATGTGGAAGCTTCACTCTGCACACTCCACACTGTTGACAATTAATACTCATCTGGAGCTGAGTCACAGGTCTGGAAGGCAGGCTATAAATTTTTGTCACATTCTGAGAAATAATATAAAGTTGTTCTGCCAAAAGATTCTTACCCGGCACTGTGTATTATTTGCACGGTTTGTGTCTTTCTGACTCATTGAGACCAAAATTGGATTTGTCTGAACATCTGGGAGGAGCATCTGAAATGTGGGACTAGTCTTTTCACAGAGATAATATGGGAAGGGAGAGGACAGAGTTCTCATTTGCTAGACAATTAGTAATTAGCAAGTGTTTTTTAGTTCATGTTGAGGAAGAAGAAAACACAGAGCCAGCAATTTGGAAGACAAGGCACATACAGGAAGGTGACCAGTTACCCAACCCTCCCTCCCAGCAGCTCCATGATCAGAGCTCCTGGAAACTGAGGAGGAGGATGAGGGCTCTTGGTGGAATGGTTGGTGAGAGCTGAGGGGGGAACTGGTCTGGAAACACCAGGAGGAGCCAGATGTGGGGAAGTTAGGCAAGAAGGAGTTGAGCAGCTCTTAACTCGAAAATATTGATTAAAGCTCTTTTGACAATCCTGTCCTATAGATAAAAGAGAGGTTCCTACATGTGTCTTTTAAAAGCCAGGGATGAACATAAGGCTTAATTTTTTTGTGTGTTTATAGGGAGTAGAGGTTGCTTTGCTGCACTATAGTGCAGCAGGAAATCTAAGAAACAACTGAGGAAATTCTCCTCACTATCAAACCTATCATTATTCAATTTTCTTAGATTTAAACACAAAGTTGAATTTGATATATTGATTCAGTATATTAATATTTGATATATCTATCTGATATATTGACCCTTTTAAATATTTTAAATTTAAACCAAGGTAGACATAAATTTGAAACACAAAATATCCCAAAGCCATTAAATATTGGGGACTGGTTTATAGTTAGCTGGCAACTAATACCTTTCATAATACCACACTGTAAATTTTTTTTAAATCTTTTGAAAAAAATAATGAAAAATAACATGATACTTACAAAATATGTTAATGTCTAGCTGTATCTTTTCCAAAGACACCATTCTGAGAAGTTAGTACAGAAATAAATTTTATCAGCAAAATCTGAGAAGCCTAATTTTTACTTCAGTCCATTTTATTCAGAATTAAAACAATATAATCTGATACTGGTGAAAAACAGTATCTTTTAGCCTGACAACTTTTCAGATTCTGAGTACACTTACTAATGTACATATCTTCAAGTATTCTTGTGACTGCTTTTGCCATATCAAAGAGGTTCTCTCAAGCCCTATGCTACAGATGCAGTATAACTATCAAGAGGTAAAAGTCCCAGTCTTTTCTGTAGTGATTTATCTTTAAATTAGAAGAAACCATAATTTGGTGGCCCCTCGGGCAAGTGTTTGGACTGTCTTTTATATTCATGCCCTCAATAATCTTGACAGTCTAATAGATTTAAATAGAATTGCTAGAATGAGAAACACCAAATCAATATCTGTAGCACAGCTTTTCCTCCAAAACTCTGGACTGTTATATCAAATTATTCGTTCCACAACTTCATGTTTTTCTCCAATATAAATCTCATACTTAACTTTTCTCAAACAAAACATACTTAAATTTCCTTTTAGTATTTGTGTGCAAATAAAATTTTTGATTATTTACTTTTGTTTTCTTATTGAATAAAATTTTGAGCAACTGTTGCCATCTTTACCTTCAAGATATATTCAAAACTCATATTCTTGATACAGAAATTTTGAAGTCATTGTACTTTTTCTTGTGGGTGTATGGCATAGGAAATTAAGGATTTTAAATTTATTCCCTTGAAAGGAAAATAAAGAATTATTTGGTATTCTTACCTAGCATTATAATCCCTGCATCTTCCTATGAAAAATCTTAATTCAACTTTTCAGGTAAATTATCATGATAAGACCAACAGTAAAATAGTTTCTGTCACACAACTTGTTAACCTTCAGAAGCACTGAGAAGAATACCATACAGGTTAAAATAGGCCCATGTAAGTTTTTCAAAGACCTTAACAAGTTTTGTCACACCCTCTCATGCTGATTTGAATGTGGACCAAATCTGACTTGGAAACTGGTACCACACAAAAAAACTACTCTTCTTCTGGTATTTCATGTCTCCTACTTGAATATCATAATCCCCTTTTAATCATAGAGCATGTTTTTCAAGATGTTTATGAATCTATGGCTGATACTAAATCCAATATATACAATATTTTTTCTTATTCATGTATGCCTGCCATAAAATTTAATTTATAGTATTAAGCATAATAGGAGATCAACAATCATCAATTCAACATAATAATTATGAAAATATATTGTAAATATATGTGTGTGTGTGGTCTCTATCAAACTATCTCAAAAATGTAGTTACGTTAAAGTGACAAGAATATTCACCCTTGTGTAAACCATCATCTTTTTTATGATTCACACTTAATATAGGAATCTGTGTAAGTGAAGGCACAATTCACCAACAAATACCAACCCAGTCATGGGATGACTGTGTCCATGTTATCATAGTAAATGAATCTTTGCATAAGGACACATGTACATATATCTTTGAAGGATAGAATATATTTTGTCTCTTCACAATGCCATCTGTAGTCTCATTTCTGACAATTCCTCTCCATATTGAACAAACAAGGAAATAGAATATGTCAGAACTAAACTATCTCGTTAATTTGGGAACTGTGACTGTTTAGGTGAAATGCCAGTTTGAGAGGTCTGAGGGTCACCAAGCAGATTAATAGAGCACTCTACTGGATGGGACTAGGAGAGTCCTGAGAGCACAGTCTTGCCAGGAATCTCCTTCTCTCCAGCCCTGCTCTCCTGTTCTGCCTCCCAACTGCCATGAACTGAGAAGCTTTGCCACACTACAGCTTCCACCATGAGCCTTCTGCCTTGGAGCCAGCTTACCATGGACTGAATCACCTGAATTATGAGCCAGGCTTAACCTCTCCTCTGTTAAGTTGTGTCAAACTAACCAATCCAGTTCATTGCATCTCCCTCATTAGGAATCTATAAGAAAAAATAAAATTGATATTTGGAGATCCCGGGACTGGAAGGTAATTCAACACAAGTGACTTGGTGTCAATGAATATTTTTCCATATTTTGGGTAAGCTAGCTCTGTTTGGAGACAAATCTGTCTTATTTTCCCTGGGTTTTTCCAATTTACTAGTAAAACTTTATTATCTCAGCAATTCTCTTTTTTCCTATAAAATTACTAGTTATTTGCATTGGGATCAGAGATCTCAAGGGGTACTTCTAAGTTCAGGGTTTTTTCTGGAAGGTCTCTTAGGACTTTTCATACCATTACAGTCATGATTTGTGTACATAGAGTAAAGTTACAAAGAAAAATAACTACAAGGGAGAGAAATATGAAGGTAAGTGCAGAAAGAAAAAAAAGTGAAAAGTATCATGAATCCTGACCCATAAATTCACCCAGAGCACCCTAAATTCCTGTGCTCTTAAATTTTGAGAACAAATGGGAAGTATTGAAAGAAAGTTGTTTAGAAGCTCAAGCTTTTCATCAGAGACTACATCCACTGATACCTTCTAATAATTTTACCAAAAATACAGTTTCCAAAGGAAAGTATAAACAAAACATATTCACATAAAAACCCTAAGTTTCACACCATCATTGTTAGTTGTAAAGTTGTGAGAAGCTCAAGTTCCCAATGTAGTCAGGTACCTATCTGAAAATAAGGAATTCTATTAATTCTTTGGAAAAAAAGAATTAAAGTGTGTTATTTACATGTACCAATTCCCCATAATTAATGTGGTCAATATGTACTATAGTAGTAAAAAAGTCTATCCCAATAAATTATTAAAAATAAAATTAAAGGTAATTTTGTCTGAATGAGAAGGCTGAATGTAAAGAATGAAAATGTATAATTTAAGAATACATATTTAGAAGAAACTAGATGGATCCTATATCATAGCAGTAAACTAGTGATGTCTAAAACTTCTTTTAGAGAAAATGAAATTAAGAAAAATTTACAATTTTTGATTTGTTTGGTCAGATTAAACAATCCCTGGAAAACCATTTAATGTAATTTAATGTCAAATACAAATATGTTTGAAGTTGGTGCTTCATGGGAGCCATTAAGCCTGTAAAGCTCCCCTACACAAGTGAAATCAAGCTGAGGACTAAGGACTGGAGGTAGAAAGTTAGACCGGCTGCTCTTTCCTATTCTCCTGTTTGCTTACTTCCCATCTGCAGGAAGATTCTTGGCAGAAGTGACTCTCAAACTTGAATTGCACTGTCTCTGAATTATGATCTAAATCTCTGTTCCTTTTATAAATTAACCAGTTTTAGGTATTCTGCTACTTCATCATAAAGAAAAAGAAGAAGGAATGTTGGTACTTAGAGTTGAGCCTCTTCTAACAACAAATACTTTAAAATATAAAAGCTGCTTTCAGACTAGGAGAAATCACTTGAGAAAGGTTTTGCTATACATGCAAATCAAGGAAAATACTGCAAAAGGCTCAGAATGTGACATGAGCTGTGGAAGAGAATAAATCTCCGTAGTGATTACTACAGTGTTTGTAACTGGAATGTTGGTAGAAGTATGGCCAGTAAAAGAAACTCTGACAAAACCCTAATAAAATACAAGAAATTGTTGGAAAGTGGGTGAAAGGTCATAATTGTTGTATGCTTACGGAGAACATAGAGATATAGTGTCTATGGACCAGGAGTTTGTGGAAAGGACTTAAGATAATGAACTAGGCAGGTTGGCAGAAGGTATGTTTCATCAGCGCAATGTTCAAGGTACTGCATGGATTCCTTTGCTTATAGAAAGAGAGACAGAGAGAGAGAGAGAGAAGAAATAGCAAAGGAGAGAAGAAATGATTTAAAGATGACATGTATCATTACAGGGAAGGCAGAAAAACTATGTGTTCCCATAGTGTTTTCATGCTCCATATTTCTAATAACTTTTACAAGGATTTTTCAGGTAATCTATAACATGAAAGGTGTAAATAATTCTGGGATTATAGAAATAAATGAGAGAAATTGCTCCCATTATTACAAATCTCGAAGCAAGCAATCTCATAGGTAGTGTTGCTGACTATTGAGTTTTATCCCTTTGGGCAAATTTAAAAAGTGGACTCAAACTGTTAAGGAAACAAAATCTAGCATTCAGAATAAACTGTGGCTTAGACCACAGTGTAGAGTCAAGTCACTCTCAGTTATACAAGGTTTAGTTTCAACCTGAAGACAACGAGAAGAAAGTGACTCCCCAGAGTCACACCGAAACCCAGTCCTGACAGCCTGTTTCCCTGAAGTCATTCGTGGTTTATTTTCTTATGAACTCTCAGCCCCAAGTCACTGCTCCTGATCCTCTGGGTGCATAGTTCCCAACTCCTTGTGCAGCAGGGAGTTGTCATCACTCCAGCCAGCACTGATGTTGGAAACCCACAATCCGTTAGTTCTCTAGTTATGAAGGAAATGGCCCAAATATCTCTCCTGCCTTATTTCTTCCTCAATTTCTTATGCAAGCCACTGTCAAGAATGTATTGTTCAATTTCCACACACTTGCATAATTTCTGCTTATTTTGTCATTGATTTCTTCTTTGTGCTATAATCTAATAACATGCATGTCAGAATTTTGTCTTATTTAAACCTTTTACTTAAGACTGATATATTGGCTAATATGGGCTCCAATTAGGAGAATGGCACTGCTGAAAAGAATGCATATTCTGCACTATTAGGTGAAATACTCTGTAAATATCTATTAAGTCCATTTGTTCTAAGGTTTTCTTCAAGTCTGATATTTCTTTTTTTAATTGAATTATTTATTGGTACAATTTATATACATCTCAAAGTCACGTATAACACTGGGGAATTTGTACCAGTATATGACACAAGTTAATTCTGATTTTTACCCATATCCCTACACACCCACACCTCCTCACCTCCTTTATACATGCTCTTTTATTTTCTTTCAGAATCATATTTATTCCTTCCCCTCATCATATTCCCACACCAAGTTTCCTTTGGAAATTTCCCACTCTATAAAAGCTGCCATACTTTCTAGAGCTCATTTGCATCTACAGGTGTTCATGCCAAAGAGAAGATCCGGAATTTGTCTATCTGTGATCTATTGATTTCACTTATTAGTTATACTCCAGGTGTCTCCATTTGCACCTAAATGGATCAATCTTGTCATTCTTTATGGCAGAGTAATACTCCATTTTATTTTAAAAAAAACACATCTTCTTTATCCACTCTCCAGTTGATGGACATTTGGGTTGTTTCCAAGATTGAACTATCACAAACTGAGCTGCTATGAACAAGGGTGTACATCTGTCTTTCCAATGTGATTTTTTTAATTCTTTGGGGTATATTTCTAGCAGGGAGATAACAGGGTCAAATGGGACCCCTAGTCCTAGTTTTCTGAGAAATCTCCACACGGATCTCCACAATGCTTGCACAAGTCTGCAATCCCACCAACAGTGGAGAAGGGTTCCTTTCTCCCCACAGCCATGCCGGCATTTATTGTTGGTTGATTTTGTGGTCATGGCCATTCTTTGTGGAGTGAGATGAAATCTCAGTGTTGTTTTCATTTGCATCTCTTGAATGACCAGTGATGTTGAACATTTCTTCATATATTTCTTGGCTGCTTTGACTTCTGCCTCAGAGAAGTGTCTTCATTTCAGATGCCCATTTTTGAATTGGGTCTTTAAACTTCGGGAAGCTGATCTGTTTGAGTTCTTTATATATTGTAAATAATAGACCTTTGTCTGATACACAGCTAGTAAAGATTTTTTTTACCATGTTGATGATTGTCTTCTAGCAGTGCCAGCGATTTCTGTGGCTGTGCAGAAGCTTTTCAGTAGAATGAGATCCCATTTATTGATTCTTTCTGCTAGTTCTTGTGCTATAGAGGTTTTATTCATAAAGTCTCTGCCTAAGCCAATGTCTCCAAGAGTTATACCTAGCCTGTTTTCCAGCAGGCTTATTGTTTCTGTTTTAATGTTTAAGTCTTGTATCCACTGTGCGTTTAGTTTTGTGCATGGTGAAAGACATACGTCTAGCTTTAGCTTTTGGCAGGTTAAAGCCCAGTTTTTCCAGCACCGTTTGTTAAAGAGGCTGTCTTTCTTCCGTTGGGGATGTTTGGCTCCTTTGTCAAAGATAAGGTGTATTAGTGTATCTGGAATTGGTTCTGGGTCTTGTAATCTATTCCACTGCCCTCAGGTCTGTTACTTTGCCAGTACCATGCAGTTTTTATCACAGTGGCTTTATAGTAGAGTTTTAAATTGGGGATTGTAATACCCCCTGCCATGGCATGGTTGCTTAGAATTGCTTTTGCTTTTCCAGGTTTCTTGTGGTTCCAGATGAATTTTTGTATTATTTTCTCTAGCTCTGTGAAGTATACCATTGGAATTTCAATTGGAATTGCATTAAATCTATATAGTAGTTGTGGGAGTATAGCCATTTTGACAATGTTGGTTCTCCCGACTCAGGAACAATGGATATCTTTCCACTTTCTGGTTTCCTTTTCTATCTCAGTTTTCAGAGACCTATAGTTTTCAAAGTAGAGGTCTTTCACTTCCTTTGTTAGGTTGATTCGTAGGTGTTTCATTTTTCTGGCTGCTACTGTGAAAGGGATTGACGCCCCAATTTCTCTTTCAGTAAGTCTGTTGTTTGTGTAGACAAAGGCTGTTGATTTTTGAGCATTGACCCTGCATCCAGCAACACTACCAAATTTGGTAATTAAGTCTAGCAGTCTTTTGGTTGAGATTTTAGCATCCTCTAGATAGAGTGTCATATCATCAGCAAATAATGCCAGTTTAAATTCTTCCTTTCCTATCTTTATTCCTTTTATATCTTTGTCCTGCCTGATTGCTATGGCTAATGTTTCCAGTACTATATTGAACAAGAGTGGTGACAATGGGCATGCTTGTCTCGTTCCTGATCTTAGTGTAAAAGGTTTCATTTTTTGCCCATTAAGTATGATGCTGGCTGTTGGTTTCTCATAAATAGCTTGTATTAAATTGAGATAAAGTCCATCGATTCCAATTCTCTGTAGGATTTTGATCATAAATGGGTGTTGGATTTTGTTAAACACTTTTTCTGCATCTATTGAGATAATCATATGGATTTGTCCTTAAGTCTGTTAATATAGTGTATTACATTGATTCATTTACGACGTTGAACCAGCCTTGCATCCCTGGGATAAATCCGACTTGATCAGGGAGTATGATTTTCTTGATAATTCTCTGTATTCTGTTTGCAAGTATCTTATTGAGGATTTTTGCATCAATGTTCATTAGAGAGATTGGCCTATAGTTTTCTTTTTTGGTGGGATCTTTCCCTGCCTTTGGAATCAAGGTGATGGTTGCTTCAAGGAATGATTTGGGGATTACTGCTTCCCTTTCAATTTCGTTAAAGAGATTGAGAAGTACTGATATTAACTCTTCTTTAAAAGTTTTGTAGAATTCAGCAGTGAAGCCGTCAGGACCAGGGCTTTTCTTTGTTGGCAGGTTTTTTATTACATTTTCAATTTCCCAGATTGATATCAGGTTGTTTAACAATTTTATATCCTCTTCATTCAGCTTTGGAAGTTCATATGAATCTATCCATTTCTTCTAGATTTTCCATCTTCTTGGAGTATAGATTTTTAAAATATGTGTTTATGATCCTTTGGACTTCTTCTGGGTCTGTGCTGATTTCCCCATTTTCATTCCTTATAGCATGGATTTGAGCCTTTTCCTTCCTTTGTTTGATAAGGTTGGCTAAGGGTCTGTCGATCTTATTTATCCTTTCAAAGAACCAACTCTTTGATTCATTG